>NW_020769357.1:1413253-1431725 GCF_900518735.1 Pseudonaja textilis
GAAGGAAGGGGAGAGGGTATGAAAATTCTAAGCTTAAAGAGGATTTTTAAAAATCCATTTAAAAACCAGCTCCTCTTGATTCTTCTAAACATGCATGCCATTATCATGAGCTTTAGCAACTTGACCTTTTTCAAAGAAATGGAAACAGATGTTCTCAGGAATATAAAGTCAATGCCAGATACTTGATTTTGTAGAAAGCTCCATTTTCAGCAGCAGCCAATTAACTGCTCATGTGAATAATCAATTTACTGGCTTCTGTAGTACTGGACCTACTCTTCTGTGAACTGGAAAATTGAAATTACTTGCTAGTCCTTGAAAGGAAATCTGTAATATTAAGTCTGTGTTTTTGGTTAACATACTGTTGATGGACTGCTTAAGTAAGGGTTTTTTGGGGTAATAATGGAGAAATCTTAAAGAATTTGTTCTCATTCATCATGTCCATCCAATAAGAGAATGTTTCTCACCCTTGGTAATGTCAAGCTGTAGAGGCTTTAGCTAATGAAAACTGGGGAATTCTGGGAATTAAGATCCATACAGCAGAAAATCGTTAAGTTTGAGAATCACTACAATAAGCTATGACAAAGGTAAGCATGCTCAGAGACCCCTCACTTAAGTTGCATTATTTGGAGATCCAAGACTACTTTTTCATTGTGCCTGTCCTCTTGCACACCATTCTTCCAAAGATTCAGATGGCCCTAACTGTATCTTTCAAAGGCTTTTCCTCGGACACTGGCTATGGAGGTTTTCTCCCAGTTGACTGTTTCTGGATTGGTTTGGGTCAATAAAGCTATTTTGGAAATATATTTTATTGTATTTTAATATTGAGGGATCTATTGTTTTTTGGGGAGGGGTGCGTGCACTGCTCTGGTTCGTATATCAACTGGACAGCTATTAAATTGATTTAATTAGTCAATCAATCATATTAAGCCATAATGTGGTAAGTTTGGTTTATCTCAGTTTTTGTGGCCCATGGGGATTACCAAATCCAGCACTCCATCTGCCATGCCCAAAACATCACAGAATGTCACAATTTAAAGGCAGAATGCCAAATTTTAATGCTTTAGTAAAAAAAATGGCAAATAAGATGGGAATGGGAGTCTGAGCCCAGAAGATGAAATACATTTATATTAGTTAACAATTTCCTTCGACAGAAGCAGCAAAAACCTCTCTATAACTTACTTGGATAAGCAAGTCACTGGAAGATTTCTTGTAGCCCACCAGAAGGCTGGAAATTCAAGCAGTAATCCAGGCCTACCTTTGATTTATGTCTTAATGTGTGTATGTAGCTAATGCAGATAGTCCTAGTTAATGACCATATCACTCATATTTTGGATGCTTGCAGGGTCCCAATTGTGGGACCATAATTTTCTGTGGGTTTTTAAATGGATTTCTGGCATTTACTTCTTGGTTCTGGTAAAAATGCCCATTGAATAACATTGATCCACTTAACAACTGTGGTGTTTAAAAACTGTGTTTTTTGCTTAATAGCCTCCACAAAAAAATGTTGTAAAATCAAATGTGGTCAGATGGTGACCTGCTTAACTACTGACATGATTTCTGACTATATAATTCCAGGTTCAATTAGTCATACAGTAAATCAAGGCCTATGCTTTCTTTAATAAATTGTGATTAAGACAACCATTATTTAGAAGCTTTATGACATTGGCCTCCATGAAATCAAGGAAATTAAACTTATTGCCCTAATCTATGCATCCTTTTTTAAACTAGCCTTTGATTTTCATTATTGGGTTAGCCTATATTCTTCAATTCTGACTCCAAGGTTTGAAATAGGTACCTGGAACATCTAGCACAAGTAGGAGGAGGCCAATTAAGCGCTTCTATGTTCTTGAGTGTACCAAGATACTGGGATACATCTTCCAAGAGTGGATTCACCTGCCAGAGCCCATCCAGGTCTACACGGAGCTGAGTTAAAGATATTGATGCCCGCTTTGCCCTGGCATGTGAAGAAAATGACAGTAGCAATAAGTAAATATAGCAAACATCTACAAATTTCAAATTCAAAGCCCTGTAACAGCTGAGACAGATGCAAGTTTGTGTCTCCACACCAATCTTGGCTCTAGGAAACATCATCTTTTAAATCTAGTACTTCTTTCATTGGGAATAAGAGACCACAACTCAGAAGAACCTAAAAGCACTGGAGATTGGAGGAGAGACATGGCTGTCCAGCTTCAAGAAAAGATACTCTTTGCTCAGCAAAGGCACATACATGGCAGAGACTTCATCCAGTTCCTCCCGCAGCATCCTGAGTGCTTGGCCTTGTTCCACTTGTGTCCTTTCATTCTGGGGAAGCACTCCTTCCAAGCGTATCCCCAACTGGGCCAATAGCCGCAACACCTCCTTCTGGGCTAGCTCCAGCATGCATTTCCTTGAGTGAGATGTGATAGAAAGAGGCCAGGTTGGAGGATATCTTGGTGCCTCCAACAAAATCAAGACTCCTTCCCTCTCCTTCCCTCCTCAGAGAGGTACCAAGAGAGCAACAGTGTACTTCTGGAGATCACTCTCCCCAAGGATGGGCAACCTTGGGGATCATGCTACTTATGAGGTACAAAAATTGTTTGGAGACCCCACTCGCCATCCCCTATTCCAGCAATTGCCATGAGGTCTTACCAACGAAAGTCTTCTACTTGAACCTGTTGCTGTAAGTTACGCAGTTTCTTCTAAACAGAGTAGGGGAAGTGACAGGGAAAGAACAAGATTAACTTGGGGTATTTAGTATATGTAAACTTGGTTCTTTCTGGGAAAGGCTAATATAGAACAAGTTACCCTTGCTGGTGGTTTAGTATGTGTGTCTCAATTACTTTGATTTCCCTTGGGGGCATATGGTGGGCATGGCTCAAAGAAGTCAACATGGCAGCTGTGATCACTTGATTAAATCATGTCCATTTTGTTATGTCCATTGCAACAAGCTTAAAACTGGGCCAGGACTCCAATTATGTGATTCCAATTATCTTATTTAACAGGCTGATCTCCTGTGTTCAGTTTCTTTATTTCCTTTCCTTCCTGCCCAACGGGCTGCTGGAACAATTGGTCACCTTGGCTTGGCTGCAGATGTGGTACACAACTGGGCTAAAGCAAGAGAAGGAACACATTATTTATCTAACAAAGGTTCACCTCAAAGTGAACCTTTAGAAAATACAATTCAGCAAAATCTTCAGAAGAATGCAGTCTTGTGCTGCTTTCTTTGTGAGTGCTGATAATGAAATCCAAATAATTCCAAACCTTTCAAATTTAATAAGAGGGTAAATGAAAGGGACAAACTGCAGGATCACTTAGAGCATGTAAAAAAAGAGATGGTTGTGCCAGAAACCAGAGGATGGGCGAGATGGAGAATTTGCATCATCCTTTCCTCCTCCTCCTCCTCTTCCCTATTTAGGAGTCTACAGAGGATAATAACTTAATATTGCTATCTTGACACTTAACCATATAACACTCAGATAACCCACCAGGAAATATGACCATAACTAACTATGGTGATTAATTAGATTTCTACTCCAACTTTGAATGAGAAATTGAAGCTGGCAAGATTACTTCTAACTTTTCTGGTTTCTTCCAGGGGTATTCCTTTCAGGGGGCTGGGCTAACAGAGGAAAGTACAGGTCTAAAGACACCAGTCTCTCCCTCTCTCAGCCCAGCCCTCTCAAAGGGATATGGTTGGAAGAAACCAATTATATGTATGTCTCTAAGTCTATAAGAAGCCACAGTCTCTTCAGTGCCAGTCCAAAGTTAACCCCTACACAATGCTGGTGAGACTTTAAAAGCAAAATCTTAGAAAAGGTAACAACAAATCATTTTCATATTGCTGTTAAAACCTATATCACAAGGAGTTGAGCATGGTTGAGGGTGCTTATTTTTCCTGTGCACAGCTCCTCCAAATTTTCCAACAATCACCTTGTGCAGTATGCGAGCATGAGAGAGAGAGCTTTGATGGTTGACCTTGGACCTGAATTATAATCTCCTTAATCCCTAGTAGGCAATGGCTCCCTTTTGGTAAAAGGTTCGTGATATTTTTTTATTGGAAAGAGAATCACTTGACAAAGCTGGAAAAAAGGCTCAAAAGAGATAGGAGCAAAAATTGGTGTCTTCTCTCTCACCTCGAAGAGGGTTGAGTTTTCTTCCAGCACACTGGTCTTTATTTCAGCATCCTCCACAGATTTTGTCACTTTTTGGCAGCTTTCCTTCAAGAAATTTCAGAGGGGAAGAAACTCAGATGGCCAAGCATTAAGCAAATGGCATTAGTTTAAAAAGGATTTGCATTCAACGTGGTACATTTTCTATAAAAGTCTTTTCAAGAAATTGTGATACAGAAGAAGCTGAAAATTCTCCCACTTTTCTTTTTTACTAATGATAAATTTGGGAAATATATGTGTAAATATTTCTGACTATCTTCTCAACTTGATTGCACCACATGCAAAATGACTCTTATTGAGGAAGGTCTGTATTGGGGGGCGCATGAAGTTAATAATAAATTAAAAGAAAAGCAAAATCAGATGAGCATCCAGGCTGCTTGCCCAAACAAATGCTAGGCCCAACAAAAAGATATTGGAATTATTTTATAAGTATTATAGGAAGCCCACAATGGAATTATTTTCTGCAACCTTATAGGAAGTCCACCGTGGAGCTAAACAGTGTATGTATACTACTATGATTCCTTTGCTTTTGAATCAAGTGCTACCTCAGGTAGACATCTCAGCGTGGCCTGCAGACGCATCCCTGAAGTTAGAGAAGTGCCAGTAATAACCAGGACTTTGTGTTTGGCTTAAAGTTTGGCTGCTGTACTTCAATACCAGCTCATTTTTCCTCTGGATACAGAGGATGGAAGAGACAATGTGATAAATCTGAAGTAGCAGACATAGACCAGACTAGATGTTCTAACAGAACAGACACTTTCCGTTCACTAGAGAAAGATGAAAAGTATCATCTTCAAGTGGAATATGCATTTAAAAGATATACAGACAGACCCCAAGCACATGAAGAGTATAAATGTTCCTGGGGAAATTTAGCAAGAGAGCCTGTTAATCTACTGTAGCACTAAAGAGACCAGTGTTTTATGCATTTAAATAACTACCATCATGTCATACAGTAGCAATTGGGCCAATCACATTATTTAAAGAGCCATAAGATCTAGTTGTTTTTGGTGAGGAAGGGGAAAAGAAGCATTTTTACTTGTTAATTATTAGAACAATACTAATTCAGGGCAAGATAATTATCTAGTAAAGCAGCAACAGGTATATGGGCTGGGCTTGTAATTCATTTCCTCACCCGTTGGCTAGAAGTATCATCTTCATCTTCTGACCAAGCTGGCTTGATGGGAAGCAGAGGATCCCGTCTTTCATCTCCTGCTCCCCACGGCAGGCCCTCATTATCTGTGGATTCATTCTCACTGATGGAATCATCATGTTCCTCATCAGTTAGATTCAGGAGAGAAACATTAGTAGAAGCAGAAGAACGCTTCAAGTTCAGATTAGGGCTTTCACTGGTAATATGGGGCTCAAATCTGGAAAAAGTACACATATTATTCTTAGATAATGGTAATGGACTACTTTTTTCCTTACATAACATATAGCAGAGAGGTAGTTTTGATAATTTACTATAAGAAGGAGCCTTGTGATGCCTCAATGGCTAATATAGTTTTTGGCAGCCTAAGCTTTTGGGAACCAAAAACAACTCTTGGCTGGTAGCAATTTTATAATTTTTTTGCCATGCTTTTTAAAATACCCTTCCTGAGCAAACATATGTCAGTACATGTAGATATTAAAATAACGACAAAATCCTAGCTCAGCTCTCTCAAACATGATGCTTTCCAGGTTGTGTTTGTTGTTAGCATCCTCAATTTATGGGATTACTATATGGAAAGTCTGGGATATCATCCTGGAAATTTTGAGAATTGAAATACAACGCATTATTAGAACACCTGGTTTTACTTATGTATTGCATATACTACGATCAAGTTAACACATTTTGGGTGACTCATATACTATCCTATCCCTCTATCAATAAATATAAGCAACATACTATTCCAAAGAGATAGGTCAACTATCAAAAATACTCTCATCCCATCACTGCTTGAAATGGCGGGGGAGTCCAAAGAAGCCCCTCCCAGATAGGACCCGCAATATTTATGTGAAGAAGATGGTTCATAAAGTAGTACAACCCAACAGGGGGAAGATTTTATAGATTAAAGCAAGGATTGTATACAGGGAATTTTATTGTTAACCAATGCATAATTCACAGCCCAATGCTACACTGCTGAAGCAGATCGCAGCTTGCAGCCTTTGGGTACCAACTCGAGTTTTAATAATCTTTAAATGCAGCCCACACAGAATATATTGGAATAAATAATGTTGAGGTAATGAGGATAAGAATGCCTACTGTCAATGTCTTCCACTGCCAAGGACAGAACAGAAACACTAGAACAGAAACACAGAACACAAACACAAAAGCTTTCCTGGTAACAGAATCCACCTGTTAATCATACAGAAGGATCCCTATTTTTATCCTAGTTCTATCAAGTCAACACTGGAGCACAAAATAATGCCAATTGTTTCTGAACAAGCAATAAATAACTTCTGCTTGCTGTGATTCAGTTGAACTTAATTTCTTGCCATTCCATTTGGTCTGTCACTTTTCCCATTCTGCGTGAGGATCTCCTGTACATTTCTTGCTATGTTGAGGCCATAAAGTTTGGTGTCATTATGCATAGTACATACTTTTGAACTCTTCCCTCCAAACCATCAAATGACCTTTCCCAGTGGTTTCATTTAAATAACAAATGGGAGAGATCAGAGGAGAATCAATTCCTGGGGCACTGCACATTCAAGTGCCCTATAGTGTCACTTCTCTTGACGCTACAAATATAACCTAAGAGTGGTACCACTGCAGAATAATGCCACCCATACACACACACACACACACACACACACACCTCTCTTAGATAGTTCAGAAAAATATCATGGTACAGAACATTAGTGAGAAGTTTAATTGTAGAGGAATTCAAACTTCTGGTTGCAAAATTAATGTGAGAGACTCCTGTCTGCTACCTCAGAGTTCACAAGATCAAATCCCAAAGGACCTTTTTAGATGCTTTCTCAGCCAATCTGTTGGATTCTACACATAAGGAATCCAAGTTAGCTCAAAGTCTATAGAAAAGGCTATATTTTAAAAAAGTCATCAGGGAAAATAATTCAAGCACATACAAAGCCAGGATTTCTGAGATCTCAGTGATAACCATCTTAAGGTGCAATTTCTTATCTAGCTGAGTGAACAAACATTTCACATAAGAAAGAGTATTTAACAACCATGTATATATAAAACCTGGATTTTTCTCCAGCACTATAGTTGGGACCAGAAAATGAAGAAAAGAATGGGTTTCCCACCCCCACACTTGCTTGGGCAGGAATTAGAAATGATTTTTTTTAAAGGAGCAGTGATTCATATGCTTTGCAAGAAAAGTAAACTAAAGTGTGAGCTCCTGAGTGTGAATCAGCATAATATATGCATAAGGGCTGACTGGCTTTTGAGTTGCATGTTGTTGGAACAAAAAGTCAATTTGATTTGATAGAATCAAATTGATTTGATTTGATAGAATCAAATGTGTGCTGCTGCCAAATACCTCCCCCCAGGCTAGATGAATTCCCACAATACCTATCCAGTTATTGTCAGCAATAATTACTGTTATGCTACCTGCTCTAGATCAGATGAGATTTGTTACCTACTTAGTCTAATGTTGGACTACAAACTTTCATTATTCTCAGGCAGCTTGGCCATGCAGGCTACAAATTCTGGAAACTATAGTCCAACAAAGCTGGAGTCTGAGGGCAGCAGCTCTCCATAATCCAGAGATAAAAAAGATTATTATTTTTTTTTTTGCATCATCCGCTTTGGTCCTTTCAGCTGAAGATGTCTAGGACTGAATCTGGAAACGTTTGTAAGCAAACAGATGCGCTACTGAGCACACTCACACATTTCCCTGTATATTCCCACATGCTGCAACAAATACACTGAACTCAACCTCCATTCTTTTTCTTACCAGGTCACTCACCCATGGAAAGGGATAGCTTTCTTCTTTTGGGGGATGTCAGTAGACTTTCCAAATTCCTCCTTGCTGCCCTGAGCCTGACTCTCAATTCCAGTTGGTGTGTCTCCAGCCTCATTTATTTCTTTGAATTGCCAGATGGTCTTCACCATGTTGGCCATTATTGGATTGGGGGTTAATACCTGATTTGAGCACAAATTTTCTTGTCTGCACCTGGGAACATCTATCAGTTATAATCCAGTCTGCTCTCCAAGTGGTGCAGGGATCTCCCAGCTGCTCTTATGACCTCACAACAGTTGCCATGGGTGACAATCATGTGACCCCATTTTTCCATCAACAGTTTATATCACAAGCATTCTATGATGTCAGTATAGCATTCAATGGAAAGAAAATTAATCCAAGACTGTAATCCTGACATCAAAGAAACTCATTGATATAGTTAAATCATATTGAACTGCATTATGGCTTAGTTATATGTGAAATGAAACATTATTTAAAAAGTTCAAACCAATGTATTTAAATGAAATTGTCTTTTTTTATACAAGATTCATTTGGTGAAGGATCCCCGCCTGTCTTCCCCATAGCTGCAAGCACTTATAGTTTCAGATATCAGAGATAAATACAGCCAAGGTGCACAAGAGGCTGGCTGGTGCATACACACACACACCTCAACTTGTCCAAGCACCGGCCGCATGCATGTGCATATACATGTAGCTTGACTCCTAATGGAGCTGCATGTGCATGCATGTTGACCCGCTGCTCATGTGAGTTGAGCTATGCATGTGTGCACCAGTCTGCTGCTTGTGCGATCCCGGTTACAAGTAGGCCACAGGCTGTGGTGGGATTCAGCCAGTTCGCACCACTTCGGGAGAACTGGTTGTTAACTTTCTGAGCAGTTTGGTGAACTGGTTGTTGGAAGAAATCATTAGGGCAGAGAACTGGTTGTTGAATTATTATTTTTTTTTGAAAACAATTTTATTGGTTTTTTAACAAACAAACAAAACAGACAAAACATAAAAGCATCAGCTCTCTTCCATACTTATATACAAACAGTGTGTCGGTTGGTTCATCAGTTTTGTGCATTCATTTCGTAGTCTCAATTACAATTATGTTACATAATAACTCTTATTATCAGTCCAAACTTATATACCCTCATATCATTATTAAAAAAAAATCATTTGACTATACTTTTATTCATTCATACTTTATGAGATAACTATAATTTAAGTAATTTATTCTATAACAAATCATATAATCATACCAATTCTATCCTAAAAAAAAGCACTTTATAGATGTAGTGTCAAGTAGCAAAAGAGAAAAAAAAACAAGGATATTCCTTATTACCTAACATTCTAAATATTCTATTTTTGTATTTCATCGTCCAGCCATTGATAGAAAAGGTCCAAAATTTTATAAAATTATTTATCTTCTTGCTCTCTAATTTCAAATGTCAATCTACTCATCTCAGCACATTCCAATATTTTCTTAATAATTTCTTCCTGCAATGGAATTTTCTCATTTTTCCAATTTTTTGCAAATACAATCCTAGCCGCAGTTAATACATTTACAATCAAATATTTCAAGTCTTTACTCTATAAATCTGGTAGGATTCCCAATAAGAAAAGCTCCGGTTTCAAATCTATATGTTTCTTTGTCATTTTTTCCAACCACATGCGGATTTTAGTCCAGTATTTTCTAGCATCCTCACAAGTCCACCACATATGGTAATATGAACCAGGTATCTGATGACATTTCCAACATTTTTCCAATTTATTCTTAAACATTCTTGCTATCCTTGTCGGGGGGAAATGCCACCTGTAAAACATCTTATACAGATTTTTTTAATAAGCTGTAGACATTGTCATTTTATAATTTTGCGACCATAATTTCTGCCATTTCTCTAAATCAATCCCATATCCAAAATTCCTCCCCCAAGCAATCATAGTTTCTTTAACGTGTTCTTCCTCTAGCTTAATTCCCAATAAGTAACCATATAGTTTTTTAATCACCTTTTCATCAGTACCTGTCAAAATCTTATCTAAATCAGTCTGTTTATCATAAAATCCTTCTGTTTTGGAATCTTCATCATACCTTGAATGTATTTGCACATATGAAAACCAATTCATCTTTATACCTTGTTCCTCTAAATTTTGTATCGATTTAAGTTCACCCTTTTCATCTAATAATTCCCCATATCTAACTGTTTGTTCCTTCTTATAAATTATAGGATAAGAAAATGCTTCTATCGTCGATAACCAAACTGGAATTTTCAAATAACATTGTTTTTTTATCTTCTCCCAATTTAGCCACAAAGACTCCCGTATATAATGTCTTCTAAAATAGCCCTGTGTTTTGGTTCCCTTGTACCATAGAAAAGCATGCCAACCCAACAACAAATCATGACCTTCTAATGTCAACAATCTAGTCTTCCTTAATGTATCCATTCCTTAACCCACATCAAATTTGCAGCTTGGTAGTACAACTCCCAATTAGGCAGGCCAAACCCTCCTCTAGTTCTGGCATCTTGCAAAAGCTTTAGCTTTATCCTCGCTTTCTTACCTTGCGATATATATACTTCAACACAATTTTATTTAGGTCCTCAAAATAGTCTTTTCCAAGCCTAATTGGTATTCGGAATTGGTATTCATCGGATCTCCCTATTGGATCCGATGAATCTTAATGTCAAATAAGTCTCTTCTGCAGCTCTGCATTTTCAATTGGACATGGTTTCCCAAGAAGCCCACCTAAGCCAGCCTCCCCCATGCCCCTTCGGTTTGAATGTCTTGATCGATTTTAAGAAATGTCAGTCAAAGGCTGCCTCACCCATTTCCTCTTAGGCTTGAGGGATGTTCTTACGAAATCAAGTGGAATCGCAGCTCGCTGCTGGGTGGGGAAGAGTTCTTGGGATCTGTTATTGGGCGAGAAGTCCACGTTGGGATCATCATCAAATTTCAGCTGATTGGCTTCGGAAAAAAAAGGCATAACGAGCAAGGATGGCCGGATGTTTCTGTCCTCTATTCAAAGTTGCCAGTTGGGCAGTCTTCCCACCATGTAGGCTTGTTTTGGAGAAATGTTGCAGGAAATTTTTAGTTTTTCAGGTTAATTGGGGCTGTTTTGAATACTTTTAAAGGGTTTTCATATGGGACGATATAGCAAACTGATGAATAATAACTGCAAAATGTATTCCAGGGGTGTAGATGATGCTGGTGCACTGAGTCAGTCAGCCTCTTCCCCTCTCGCTGCATCGCTGGTCCCTCATTCTCCAAATCGAGATTCTTCTTTCTCTTTTCCCGCTTTCCACCTCCTCTCCCAAGGACCTTTTGCAAAAATGGAGAGGGAGGGGGGTTTCACCCTTGCAACCTCCAACATCCCTCTCCTTAATATTTGGATCCCTCAACCTTTCCTGAATTCCTGACATCCAGATGCCAAAGTTTTCACACACACCCCGGATTTTTTACTCTTGCCGCCTCCTCTTTGTGGCAGGTCTACTGCCACTGCTGTTTACCCAGACCAGCTCAGTTTCACATCTCCTGCCCTGAGATGGTGCCTATCCCACTCCGGTGCATAGCCATAAAGCAGTCACCGACTGGCAAAGGGAAGCCCGGTGCTGCTGATGGGCATGAACCAGCTCCCACTTCATCTTACCCTTTGCTTGCCTGGCCCACACGCAATTCCCACGCCTGCCCAGAGCTGGAGGATGGAGGTCAATTGATGGAAATTTTTGGGGTATTTCGAGGTTATTTTTAAGGTCATATTGGTCTACAAAAAAACTAGGCATTTGGCAATGCTGCTTCCAGTTCCTTCTGTCTCCTTTAAGAGCAGAATTCATTGGCTTACAAATGGACCTATTTGATTATTGTATCATGAGAACTAAATAGCATACATATACAGGTAGTCCTCAACTTACATAGTAGTGACCATTCAAAGTTACAACGGCACTGAAAAGGTGACATGACTGTTTTTCACACTAACAACCATTGCGGCATCACCCCACGGTCATATAATTAAAACTCAGACACTTGGCAACTGACTCATATTTATGGCGGTTGCAGTGTTCCAAGTCATGGGACCTCCTTTTGTGAATGTCTTACTGAGCAACAAAAATTTTGGGCTCAATTGTGATCATAAGTTGAGGACTCCTTTTTTTAGAATCGGCCACAATGCTATATATTCTCCAGCATTTTAGAATTCTAAATTCTACTTTGAGGTGTTTTTGCCCCATCACTTTTTTTTCCTGTTGGAGGATGTTTTTTCAGCAATATGTTTAATAAATCATTATTCCTGCCTTTCCATGTAAGACTTAATGAAGTCTTACCAGGCAATGAATACTTCAGCTTCAACCATAACAACACAAGAGCAAACAATAAATACAAACTCAAGGTAAACTGCACCAAACTTGATTGCAGGAAATACGACTTCAGCAACAGAGTAGTCAATGTCTGGAATACTCTGCCTGACTCTGTGGTTTCTTCCCCAAACCCCAAAAACTTTAACCTTAGACTGTCCACCATTGACCTCACTCCTTTCCTAAGAGATCTGTAAGGGGCGTGCATAAGCATGCCAATGTGCCTACTGTCCCTGTCCTATTGTTTCTTTTATATATTTTTTATTTTTCTTATATGTATCCATGTATTCATAACTATGTTTTTACTTATACCTATTGTCTTGTAAGCAATTGACAAAATAAAAAATAAAATAATAATAAAAAAACTAAGGAAACTGAAAGCATTGTTGTTTTTATTATTATTGTTTTATATTTATTTAATTTATATCACCTATTTGCCCACGGTGACTCAAGGCAGCTTACACAATGTAAAATCATATTTTAAACAAAAAATAAAAATAAAAACAATAAGAACTAACAAAAAGAATCAAATAAGTTAGTAAAGCACAATAGAACAAAATTTGGGAAAACAAAAAACAAAACAAAACAAAAACAAAAACCAACTCCCACCCCCCACCCCAATGACAGCGGATCAAGCTAGCCATTTGATGGGTTCCATCCAGGGGTGGAATTCTACAAGTTTGCACTTATTTGCTAGAACCAGTTGTTAACATTCTAAGCAGTTCAGAGAACCGGTTGTTAGAAGAAATTACTGACCTAATCCTGTAAGGAAGGCAGGAAGGAAACATTCTGGTGTTGCTTACAGAAACTGCCTCTCCATTAACCCTTATTGCATTCTTGGCAGGACTAGACTTCCTGTCTCAGGAATTTCTCTGGAGTTCTTTTCCCCTCCTTTGCTGGTACTTTGCTTGTGTGGAGTGACCATTCAAAGTTACAAAGGCACTGAAAAAAGTGACTTATGACCATTTTTCACACTTACTACTGTTGCAGCATCCCCACAGTCATGAGAGGCCAGGTGAGGAGATCCGTGCCTCAATGTGAGCGATATTGAGTTGGCCACATCCAGCCAATAACATGACCACCAAGCCATGTCCACCCAGTCACATGACCACCAAGCCATGCCCACCACGAAAGCCATGCCCATAGAACCGGTTGTTAAAAATTTTGAATCCCACTCCTGGTTCCATTCCTCTCTGGGTTCCCCAGGTCCGCTGGAAAAACCAGGTCTTCAGTGCCTTTCAGAATAGTATTAATGAGGGGTGCATTCTAATCTCTGGGGAATGATGTTCCAGAGAGATCGAGCCACCACAGAGAAGGCCCTTCTTCTTTATTTATGTCCCACCTTTATTTTTTTTATAAATAACTGAAGGCAGTAAACATACCTTATACTCCTTCCTCCTACAACCACCTTGTGAGATGATTTGGACTGAAGTGACTGAGTCTTTTGGTTTTTAGCCTGGAGCTTTAACCACTAGAGTAAACTGGTTCTTATCTCTTCTTTTAGGATAGCAATGTGCTTATTTATTTACCTGTTGCTTTCTTCATTTATTTAAATGCATTCATCTCTCTACATAAGTTCCTTGAATGCAGCTTCAAAAAAATGAAGAAATCTGATTTTGCATAATTCTAAGAGAAAGCTTTAATGCTTGTTTAACCTATAGTGGCTTGGTGCACATATTATGTTAAGATATAGAAAGATTTTTATTTGCTTGGGTAAAACCAATATTAGTGTATGATGATAGTGAATATAGTTATTGCATCTGGAAATTCAAGTTGACATGCATGCTTTCTCATGTTATACCAAACACAACAATCATGTCCAATTTGTTAAGTTGAGAAAGAACAACTTGATAAAATCAGGTCTAAGTATACTGTGGTATGTGAATCAATTCAATTGTGGTTCATTCAGTATATAATAATTAAGCATAGTGTATCAGCTTAATTGTTGTGGTTAGGTGTCACCTCATGTTGATCAAAAAGAAGGAAAATTTTTGTTTCCTTTGATTTACTGTAGGTAATACTAGTTTTTGGTTTAGCATTGCATTTGACCCAACCCATTGCCAGAGCAATCAGCGAAATGCTTTGGACTGTTTGCAAGTTATGTGTTTTGCTTAACAAATAGCTAAATCTTTCAAAGAATAATCCCTTTTTGTAGCATCCAATAGTGTAATTTCATTTTTAGCCCAACCTAGAATCTTTGCTGTGACTTTTAAGTTCATGATTTTTACTGACAAATGCTGACACTAGCTGGATGCAACAACAACAACAAAAAAGGATAAGGATGAGGAGAAGATTATAATTTTTATTGAAGTAATGAAATCATGTATGATCTTAAAGTTTATTTCCCAAATTCCCTTAGAGTTCATGAGTTCATGGCCAGAGGATGGGGAAATAAAAACAAATGACATGGAAAATATATAGCAAATGAATACTTTTTCTTTGTAGGTCTGTGTAGATGTTATATCCTTGAGGCTTGTGGAAGAGATAGGAAACAGCAACAACACAAAAGTCATATAGACAGATTATTTGTAAAGCATAAAAACAATTTCATTTAAATACATTGGTTTGAAATGTTATACCGGTATAATATTTGATCCTACATATAGATAGCTAAGCCATAATGTATTTTTGGTTTAGGTTCATTGTACTGTGTGAACCTCATTTTGTGTGGTGTAAGTCTGATTGCTTAACTATGATTCATAGAAAACTTATAAACTGCAGTCTAGCATAGCAGTTCAATCTAGACATTGCTTTCCTGGATCAGACATAAAAGATCAGTTCATTCTACAGTACATTTATTCTGCTCAATCAATACAATTATTTCAATGTCAACATTACACCATTAGATTAGTTTTTTTTTCCATTGAAGCTATACTAAGGCCATAGAATGTTGGTGGTGCAAATTGTTGATGGAAGAATGGGGTCATATGATTGGCAGCCCCATGGCAACTATTATGAGGTCATGAGAGCAACTAGAAGATCCTTGCCCTACCTGGAAAGCCAGTTGGCTTGTAGGTAGTAGATGTTTCCTGGTGTGGTACAGGCAAGAAAATCTGTGCTCATACCAGATATCAACCCCCAATCTATAATGGCCAACATTGTGGTGAAGACCATCTGGCAATCCAAGGAAATAAACGAGGCTGGAGACACACCAACAAATATTGAGAGTCGGGCCCAAAGCAGTAAGGATCAGCTTGGAAAGACTACTAGCATCAAGGGCTTTAACAAAAAAAAGAAAGCAGTTTCTTTCCATGGGTGAGTGACCTGGGAAGGGAAAGGATAGAAATGAAATTCAGTGCAATGGTTGTAGTAAGTAAGAACCTACAGGAAGGGAGGGTGCAGAGTAGCACTTCTGCTTTGCTTATTATACATGGTTTCAGATTCAGTTCCAGGCATCTAGAGAGGCCTCTGGGAAAAGATTATGCAACCCACCTTTTTCTCCTTCAGTTCATGGAGAGCTGCTCCCATCAGATCTCAATTTTGTTGGACTACAACTCCCAGAATTTGTAGTCTGCATAAAGATGGCCAAGAATAATGAATGTTTGTAGTCCAACTGACTGGGCTAAATGAATAATGAATCTCATCTGATCTAAATAAGGTATTACAACAGTGGTTATTGCTGACAACTTTGGCCAGGCATTGTGAAAAACCATTTTCTGGATTTTCTGTGAGATGAATTTGTGTATGAGTGGGGGGATGGGTGGCATTAATCTGCAATGTTCACTGTTTCATAATTCTAGCTGGTAATGCCAAAAGAAGAAATTTAAACCCTTGGGCATTTTTATGCATAGTGCTCCAGGACTTCATTATCTCCCCTATGCTATTTAATATTTAAATGAAACCACTGGGAAAGGTCATTTCTTGGTTTGGAGTTCAACAATATCTTCCTGATATCTAGCTCTGAGCTGAGCAGAAGATGCATTTTCTCCCAGTATGTGAGTGGTGAGGGATTGAATGGAATGGAATGAAACAAAGTGAAATTGGATCAAAGCAAGAGGGTGTTACTGCTTCTTCAGAAACAATTGAGCTTTAGAGAGGATCACATTCGTTGATGGAGCTAGTGTGAAAATGAAGATCCTGCTTTTTGATTAGCAGGTGGATTTTTATTTATTTTTTACCAGAGAAGACCGCACAATTTTGTCTAGTATTTCTTTTGCATTTCTTGTAGGATGGGAGATCTTGCCTTAGTAATATTGATTATTGCAATATTTTCTTAGATGGGTTGCCTTTGAAGATGTCCTAAAACTAGTTGGTGCTCATTGGCTGGGACTTCAATCCATTTCAATGGGATACCATTGTCCTGTGGTTCTGCATTGATTAACAATTTTGTTTGTATAAAATGCTGATTTTGATCTATGAGGCCTTTATGATGCTTTATGAACCATCTTCTCCAAATAGGTACAGTACATCCTATTTGGGAGGAGTTTCTCTGGATTTTCTCCCACTTCAAGAAATGGTGGGCATGAGAGCCTTTTCTCTTTTTGGAACAGGCTGCCCTCTCTCCCCTTCCCCACAAGTTCTGTTTGATTTTATTGGATAAATAAAGAGTGTTGACTTGAGGGCAGGATATAAATGATGAAATAAATAAGACTATATACCTTATATCAATGTGTTGCAATTCAAGTCTCAAATTTTTCGGAACAGTATTCCAGGATATCAATCATAAATCCCTTAAATTGAGGATGTTGAAGACCAACATACACACATAAAAACATCATATTTGGGAGAGCTGAGCCAGGATATCATATTGTTTTGATATCTTCATATATCAATATTTGTTTGCTCATGAAAGCCTAGTAGAAGATAATAAAACTGATATCAACCAAGAGTTGCTCTTATCAAAGAATATGTTAGCCACTGAGTCGTCATAAGTCTTTTTGCTGCAATACTGCAATCTCTCTGCATTATATTATATGGGAAAGAAAGTAGTAAACAGCTAAATCTAAAGATAACATATCCCCTTTTCCCACCCAGAGTCGAGCCCCATTTTACCACTGAAAGTCCCAATCTGAATTTGAAGCGTTCTTCTGCTTGCACTAATGTTTCTCTTCTGAATCTAACTGATGGGGAACGTGATGATTCTACCACCGAGAATGAATCCACAGATGACGGAGGCTTACCAGGGGGAGCTGGAGGCGAAAGACGGGATCCTCTGTTTCCCATCAAGCCAGCATGGTCAGAAGATGAAGATGATAATTCCAACCAGCAGGTGAGGACATGAATCACAACCCCACATTTTATTTATTTATTTATTTATTTGGTTTGTCAACTGCTTACAAGATAATAGGTATAAGTAAAAACATAGTTATGAATACATGGATACATATAAGAAAAATAAAAAAAATAAAAGAAACTATAGGACAGGGATGGTAGGCACGTTGGTGCGCTTATGCACACCCCCTACAGACCTCTTAGGAAAGGGGTGAGGTCAATAGTAGACAGTTTAAGGTTAAAGAGTTTGGGGAAGAAACCACAGAGTCAGGCAGAGTATTCCAGACATTGACCATTCTGTTGCTGAAGTTGTATTTCCTGCAATCAAGTTTGGTGCGATTAACCTTGAATTTGTATCTATTGTTTGCTCTTGTATTGTTGTGGTTGAAGCTGAAGTATTCATTGACGGGTAGGACATTGCAATGTACTTGTTGCTGCTTTCCTAGATAATTAACTTGCCTTGGTTTAGTATTGTTCTAATAGCAGACATGAAGAAAACTTTTATGCCACTCCCATAAAAAGATTCTTGCCTTTTTGGTGCTATAATAGACTTAAAGATTCTCCTTTTGCAAGTTTCCCCCCAAAAGGGTTTGTACGCTTGATACTATTTAGTTCTGTTTATCTTTTCAGTCCACATTCCACTTTGAAGATGCTGCTTCCAAGCCTCTCACATTTCCTTGGTGACTGGAAGGGATGAATCCTGTTTGAACTTCTAATGTTTTTTTTTATAAGAATGTTTTTTATAGTATAAAATACAAACACAGAAAAACAAATAATAGGAAAAGAGGGGGAGGGAAAAGGGAAAGGAAGAGTAGGGAAAGAAAGAAAGAAAGAAAGAAAGAAAGAAAGAAAGAAAGAAAGAA
>NW_020769357.1:1431735-1447042 GCF_900518735.1 Pseudonaja textilis
AAAGAAAGAAAGAAAGAAAGAAAGAAAGAAAGAAAGAAAGAAAGAAAAGGCATTGACTTCCGACTCTCTTTGGTATAGTAGAATAAGTTAACATCAAACCTCAACTTTTTACTTTTACATCATAGTATAAACTAGCCATTTCTATAAGAACAAATCTAATCAATAAAACCCAAAATCAAAGTTTCATTTTTTTCCACCTCAAGCACAAAGTTCAAGAAGCAGTTTCCAAGTAGAAACAAAAGTAGTTGTGGGTTTTTTTTTCTTTAATCAAAGCAGTCTATTTAGCCATCTCTGCTAACTTCATCAACTTTTGCAGCCATTTGTCCATTGTGGAAATCAAAATGTCCTACTTTTGTGCATGAAGTAATCTTGCTGTTGTCAGTATATATAACATTGAAATTCCATTTTTTTTTTCAACTCTTTTTCCATTAAATGTAAAAGAAAAATTTCTGGTTTTATTCTTATATTCACTTTAAGAATCTTCTGAATTAGGATATGAATCCTACTCCAATATTTCTTTGCTTTATTACATGTCCACCATAAATGATAAAAAATTACAATTAACTGTAAAATTATCAATTAACTGTAAAACCTTCTTTATTTTTTTTCTACCAAGACAGCAGCAAAAAGTTTTTAATCATTTTTTTAATAATGATATTGATGCGTAGTTCACTGCAAAATATAATCTGAAATCAGGTAAACACAATCCTCTTTCTTTTGCATCTTGTATCATCTTACATTTAATTTGTAGTTTTTTTTCTTGCTACATAAATTTAGATATTTCTTTCTGCCATTGTTCGATTAGAGCAGTGATGGCTAATCTTTTCGATACCAAGTGTCCAAAGTGCATGTGCACACATCACCAAAATTTAGACGAGTGTCTAATCTTCTGGACCTTGGCCTTTCTTATTCAATCTTCCTTTGGATTATGGATTTCCTATCTGGCCACTCACAGATGGTCAGATTAGGTAATCATACCACTTCAGCCCTTATTCTTAACACTGGTACACCACAGGGTTGCATGTTGAGTCCCTTACTCTATACTCTTTATGTGCATGACTACATTCCCACTCACACTAGTAATACTATTGCTAAATTTGCAGGTGACACAACAGTGGTGGGACTCATCTCCGGGTGGGATGAGTCTGCCTACCGAGATGAGGTGGATCGGTTGCTTTCGTGTTGTGGAGACAATAACTTGGTCTTCAACACCAACAAGATCAAGGAGCTTATAGTGGACTATAGAAAGAACAGATCAGATATCCAGCCCTTGCTTATCAATGGTGACCGAGTGGAGCAAATGGCCAGTTTTAAGTTTCTGGATGTTACCATAAAAGAGGACCTGACCTGGGGTGCTCATATTTCAGCACTGGTCAAAAGGGCCCAACAGAGATTATACTACCTGAAATTCTCAGGAAACAACAACTGAATGAAAAATGGCTGGTGACCTTCTACCACTTCACCATAGAGAGTATTTTAACTTACTGCACTTCTGTATGGTTTGCCAATTGCACAGTGGCAGATAGGAAAGCACTCCAGAGGGTTAATGTCATTGCCCAGAAGATCATTAGTATTGCATTAGTATTGACAATAAAGAAAACTAAACTAAACTAAAATTATTTTCATTCATTCTTTTTCTGTATCTTTGATGATATTGCATCATGCAAAAATTAAAGAGAATCCAGGGTTTTTTTATAGCAAGGTTTTTTGTTTTGTCATTATTTGTTCAAGAAAAATATTCCTTAAAAATCTTCAAAAGTCTTGGTTGTTTAGGAAGTGGACTAGGAAAGAATTTGCCAACAGAATCCCCTTGAACATAGCCAATGAGAATAGCTCTTCTAGAAGAATTCATTCTCTTGAGATCCTCCTTCTGCAGAGATATGTTTGTGTCATTCTTCATTCCTCATTTGCTTTCTGCATATGGCCTTTTAGGGCGCATCAAATGTTTACACTTTCCAAACATTAGAGATGCTCAAAAGTTGTGACATGCCTTGGGGATTGTAAAGATATTTTGGTTACTTTAATATAATTTAGATGTGCTTGACAAGCAACTACATAAATACAACTTTTCAATATTTTGTTTGTTTCATTTATATTGTTCCAAATATGTCTTTCTTTGCTTTCCTTGATCCTCAGCTGCAACAGGTACATTGCAACAAGCACGTTTCTACTATATGGCTCCAGTGTCCCTCAAATATGTCACTAATTTCTTCTATCACTTTTAACAATGAGTTCGTAGGTCTCTAAGAAGACCTTTTGGTTGACACCAAGACTGAAATAAATTATTGGAAAGTGTGAAGAAGTCAAGAGTAAATGGATGATCTGGTCTCTTCTTACATTCTCTCCCAACAGGAAGTGAGCAATAGTGGCCTCTTGCGAGCCAAGGACTCCATTACCAGTCTCAAAGAGAGGACATCTAAGGTCAACCACCATCTTCAGAATCTGCAGGTCTGTTTTTTTTTATAGACTGCATAACTGAACAGTTAGATTTCTACATTGACCATGTCTGTTTCTGCTTTAATAAACAGGAATGTAGAATGAATTTGTTTTTATTTTTTTTAAGGCTCCTAATGCAAGAATTCTTCATTCTGACTTTCTGGGCCAATTTGAGGGAGAAGGTGCTAAATTCTGTCCATCTTGTTGTAAAATCAGATTTGACTTTGTCTTCATTTTGCCTTCATGCCTTTGCTTTATTGCTATCATTTAATTTTTCTAAATAATAAGTTAAAATAAGTTAAAAATTTAAAAGCAAGAATGTATATGTTGATCCTTAAAAAAATTAATTCATAATTAAATGTAATTTATTGTGTAAGCATTTAAGTGCTCCAGTACTTTTAATCAGACAGAATTATACAAAAAAAAGTAGAAGAAAGAGTGTTCATGGGAAAAGGTGGGGTTGGAATGAAGGAAAAGGTTTAAAAGTAGACTATGCATGTTATCCATAAGGTTAACATTTGCCAGTTTGCTTTTAGTCAGATTATGTACAATTCTTATTTTAGCTTTTAATGATATTGCCATCACTTAGGCTTGTTGGTTTGGAATTTTATATACATGTCTCTGCTCAAATAGCGTGACAGCACATGTAACTGTAAGAAATGAGGCAGAGCATTTTCTAGAATTGCCCAACCATCCTGGTGCCTGAAAAGCAAAAATGAGCCTGGTTCTATGTTACTTAATGGCCCTGGACAATAATAGATGAATGGGGCAGAGCTTTCCTAAGACAATTAGAAGTTAATTTTCATTTGTTCTATTTGATCCACACCAAGGATAAAGCAGCAGCCTGCAGCTAAGGTGCTTCTGTGTCAAAAAAGTTCCCACAGGTATGGAAGGGCATTCAAGTCAACTGGTTTCAATTGGCTGGATCTTCCTTACAAAGGAGGAAAAAGAACCTTGTTGATTGTTTTGAACCCACTAGAGAAGTTAACAGAAAAGGCATTTAGATCAAGTGAAAGCCAATTGGTGGAGTGGTTAAGACAGTGGTCAAATTCAAGGTCCGTGGTCCAGTTCTGGTCCACGGGGTGCTTAAATCTGGACCGTGGGGCTGCCCTGGAAACAGCAAAGGATAGGCCTGCGGTGCCTCTGCCAGCAAAAACGGGAGGGCTGCGTGCGGCCCTCGCAAGTTCCCTTTTCGTTGCAGGAGGCCATCACAGCTGGAAATGAAGCTCAGGAGCCCGTTTTCGCTGGCAGAACACTCGGACCACAGTAGGCACCCCCAATACGAGTGACGTTGAGCTGCCCATGCCCCCCTGCATGTCCCATGGAAGTCAAACACAACTGATGCACAACTCAATGAAATTGAGTTTGACACCCCTGGGTTAAGGCATCAAGCTAGAAACCAGGTGAATGAAGTTTAATCCTGACCAGAGTATAAAGAAAGCTGGGTGACTTTGGACGTCGCTGTCTCTCAGCCCTAGGAATTAGGCAGTGGCAAACCACATTTCCAATGTAAGGCAATTAAAATCAGTCTTAGAATATTAAGTTAAAAAAGAAAAAAGAAATGAGAGATTTTTCAGCTTTCTTCAAGCTTCCACTTCTTGAAAAGACTTTTTTTTAAAAAAAGAAACACAACAATGGTTGCAAATTCATATTAGCTGATTCCATTTGTTTTCTTCTTGGGTTCTAAGTTTCTTCCTGTTTCCTAAAATCTTTTGTAGGAAAGCTGTCGAAAGGTGTCAAAATCTGTGGAGGATGCTGAAATTAAGACCAGTGTGCTGGAAGAAAATTCAGCCCTCTTGGAGGTGAGGGAGAAGATTTGAGACTTGCAGGAATATGGGGTGGTATCAACAGTGCAAGTAATTCACAGCATGTGGAAAGGTAACAGAGCTGCTATGAGCTAGTAGATTGATGGAGAACAGTTGTCAGAAAGTAAGATTATAAGCAGAATCTATGATCTTGGGGGATTGCATTTAAGGAACCAGGATTGGTTTCGTCTAGAATTAGAACAGAGTCTGTAATTCAAGTTTCTAAATATTTTTGGCTAATAGCAAAAATAGAAAAATAGCAAAATAGAAACAAAAGCAACTTGCTGTAGAGATTTTCAGAGATCAGATTATTGGGCTGGGTTGGTCATCTGACCAGTTCTCTGCCACTTATCACTAGGTGCCCTTTTTTGCCCCTCCATCTGTCGCTTTTAAATCTATTCTTCTTTTTCATCAAGGCATTCTTATCAGATATTTAAAAATATGGACCTTTTAGCAAAAGACAGCCAGGGATTAAAGATAGATTACAATTCAGTTCCACTGTTAACTATAAGAATTTATTTTTTGTCAGGCTGGCCTACAGCACAAGAAACTGTTTTAGGAAAAATTTGGAGAAAGAGCTGTACATGAGAAAAATAAGCTCCTTCAGTTATGCTTGATTTCTTTTGGCATAATGTTTTTGAATCAATAGGAAGGTATTTTGTTGTTACCTTTTCTGGAATTTTCTTTTTAAATTCTCAATCTCACCAGCATTAAGTTTTGGGTTGGCATTGAACGGACAGAGGCTCTAATCCTACCCCACTATTATCTGTAGAAGCTCATTTTGCCAGTTTCTCCCTCTCCACAGCTCAGGCTAGTTCTGTTGTTGCCAGAAACTAGAATTAGAGCTAAATTTGTTAGTTGGAGCTTCTGACTAAAAGCTGGGATAGTACTTTAATAAATCATATCATTATTTATTGTCAAAAGGCTTCCTGATGGGCTGAATACTACAGGTTTGAGTCTCCGTATGTTTAAGAATTAGCCACATTGCTGCTCTCTAGATTCGTAGATGAAAGATGCAATGGTGATAGTACAATATTGCAAATTCAGTGTTGCTAAGTTTCTGGCATAGGATCATTCCTTTTTTAAATGCTGCAACTGCTTCAACTTGTTTTCCCCTTTATTTACCATCTTATTAAATTGAAAAGGATGGGATCACTCCCAAAGAAAACTTCATCAAACTGCTTTCTTCTGTGGATGCACTGTATTTTCCTCCAAATCTTGGATTATAACAACTGTAGTTTCTAGCTAACCCAGCTAGATTGGGAATTATGAGTGTTGTCATAATTATACTCAATATCAAATTAATGTTATTGTTTCCCTGTCACTTCCCCACTCTGTTTAGGAGAAACTACGTAATTTGCAGCAACAAGTTCAAGTAGAAGACTTTCGTTGGTAAGATCTCATAGCAGTTGCTTGAACAGGGTAACAAGTAGACTCAATAGGCAGAATAGTAGCGATACCCTCAACATCAGCCATCTATGAAGAGAGTGGTGCTGTTTGATTGACATCCATTCATAGCCTATGATGAATAGTGGGCAATTGTGAGCAGGTCTTGGGCATAGTTGAAAATTCAAGCATGGCTTCCACCTTGGCTTGCCTTCTTCTGCTGGGAGAGATCAGGTACTGTGAAGTGGGAATGGAAGAGCCTTGGTTTTGCTAGAGGCACCAACCCTTCAACCTGGTCTCTTTCCATCACTCCTCACTCTAGGAAATGTATGCTGGATCTGGCCCAGAAGGAGGCATTGCGGCTGCTGGCCCAGCTGGGGGTGCGCTTGGAGGGGGTTCTTCCCCAGCGGGAAAGGACACAGGTGGAACAAGGCCAGGAGCTCAGGATGCTGCGGGAGGAACTGGATGAAGTCTCTACCACGTATGTGCCTCTCCAGAGCAAACAGACTTCCCTTTCTCTCCTCCAAGGAGCCCTCATATTCCCAGCAAAGAAAAGGCCAGATTTTAGAGATGAAGTCAAACGCAACCCATTATTTATTGTATCCTAGAGCTAAAATACAATGAGAGGTTCACTTAGATAACTTTTATTTATGTTCCTAGTGGTGGGATTTGCTCCCTACATACTTATAGAACTTTTTCCTCCTAGAGTTTTGATTTTAGAAAAGTTAATACAACCTCCATGATCATCACTTTCTATTAAGAGTTATAATTTTTGTAACTCTGTAATCCAGTAGGGAAGATTAATATAATACTAGTTTTGGCCTTGTTGCCCTGGAAGATGTCCTGATCACTATAACTTTTTTTTTTAAATGAAGTTTTCTAATGTTTATGAATCTTCCAAGAGCAAGCTTCATGAATGTGCCTATGGTCTCTTGGCCTTTTTCTTCAGCAGGTTTCTTACACATTAATATAGACTTAATTGTACCAAATTCTTTGCTAAAAAAATACCAGGGGATTCAAAAACTCAGACATCAGATTCAGAATAAAAGAGGGTGAGTCCTCTAGTGTATTTTGAATCTGTAGCATCTCCTGGAACACAAATGCCCACAAGCCAGGAAGCCACTATTCTTCTGCCAACCTATGATGTAAGAAAATGAGATCGCTCCTATTTGAAGACCTTGCACCAGAGATAAAAATAAAAAAGGCTATCAATCTATGTGGCAGGCAAACTTACATTTCTCCAAATTGTTACAACGCTATGAATTTGGAAGTTGTGGAAATTTGCCCTTTTAGTTACAACTGCTTTCTTCTCTGCTAGGGCAAAACGGACTTCAGTGTCTCTCACTCAGCTTCGGGCAGATCTGGATGGACTCTTGGAAGACATATCCCGACATCTTGCAACACTGAAGAATATGGAAGCATCTGACCGGCCTCTTTCTAATTGCACTAGATGTTCCAGGTACCGAATTAAACCTTTGGGTCAGAATTGAAGAATACAGGCCAACTTGAGAATCAGAAGGATAGACTAAGAAAAGATATGGAAATTAGGGCAAAGCTGAGTTTGATTTCCCTGATTTCACATAGGTTAGTGTCATAAAGGCTCTAAGTAATGTTTTGTTTAATCAATATTTATTAAACAAAGCATTACAGGTAGTCTTCAACTTATGACTGTAACTTAACCTGGTATTATGGTTGCAACTCATGGTGGCTGCTAAATTGATTATTGTGCGACTGTACCTAATTTTATCTTTTTTTTGTAGAGGTTCTTAAGGAAATGCTATGATAATTAAGTGAAATCATAGTCATTAAGTGAATCCATTTTATTCAATTGGAGTTTTTTTTGCTAGTCACCAGATATAAAGGTAAAAATCAGCAAAATACTTGAAAAATTTAGAGCAAACAACTTTAAATGTGAATGATGCCATTTTTAATTGAGGGCTCCCTATAGTGGCTACTGACTTGATATTATAGATTTCCTTTCATAGACCAGCAGGCAATTGCAGTTTTCCAGTTCACAGAAGAACAAGTTCGTATTACAAAAGCAAGTGAATTGACTACTCACATAAACACTTAATTGGCTGCTGCTAAAAATGCAGTTTTCTACAAAATCCAGTCTCCGGCATTGGCTTTAGATTCCTGAGAACATCTGTTTTCATTCATTTAAAAAAAATTATGTTGCTCATGTAATTGGCATGCATGTTTAGAAGAACCAAGAAGAGTTGGGTTTTTAAAACTCTTTCCAGCTTAGATATTTCATACATATATTGCCTACCTTCTCTTCTATCAGTATTTTGAGACCACCGTGTCAGTTCTGGAAAAGGGGGCAACTGTCCTAAAGCAATGTTAAGTTGGACCAGTGCTTCTTTGCCTCTTTATGTTAAATACTTCCAGAGATATCTCATATTTACATTATTTTCAGTGCAGCAAACGGCACTCTTCTGACATGGCATGGAAGGAGTTTCCTTGACGCTGTACCTGGGCTGTTGTCTCCCTTTCAAGATTTAAACCTATCATATTTTCTACATTGATTGACTGTGTAAATGGCATCCCTTCTTTTCTTTCTTTTTTTCCCATTTCCCGGTTCCCACCCACAGCTACCGCATTGTGAATACAGAGGTGCTGCGAAAGATGTTTGAACGTGCGATGGCGCCCATTTTGGAGGAGCTGAAGCAGAGGGGCCAACCAGAAGGCATATGCCCCAGCTGCCAGCATTTGCAGAAGACGATGACACAGTGAGGCACAGAGTAGACTAACCCCAGACCCTCCTGCCCCCAATAAAATGTTTCCAGAGTGCAGTCTTTCTGGAGCATTTTTCTGACCCTAAGTTATGCAGGCCAGACCAAGATGGCCTTGCACTGGGAAGTCTGGAGACAGATCCATCTTGGCTAAGGATGTTCAATCTGCAAAGCTGCCTTGCCCAGATTCTATTCTACGATTCTGTTCCCATTCTAATCAGACATCTGTTCACTAAAATTTCTGGTAGGTGTTTTTCTAAACACTACTGAAAATATTTTGAGAGCTTGAAAGATGAGCCTGTGGTCTTCACTGAGCAAAGCACAATAGCTTTGTCACTAAGCTTTTCTTCCTCTCCTCTTGGCTCATACACGGAATGCAGTCCAAGAGTTAAACGCAGCCTCTGAGAATTCTGGATGTACTTTCTGAGCACTTCTATGCGTGCTGAATGGTAGATTTAATGTGGCTGACAGTGACTGAAAATGAAAGTCATAACATCGACAGGGAACAATTAACAATATTAATTGTAATGATAAATGTAAATTAAATGTTGTTTTGTCCTGGCCCTGTTGATTTTGACGAGTGCAGCCTCCATATACTTTTCCAAGTCCAAATGTGACTCAAAGGAGAATAATGCTACAAATTGCTCAGCTATAGTTTTGCACTAGCTTCTGATTGTGTGGTCTTCCTGTCTACTTCCACGTTGCTTTTTTTCTCATTTCCATCTATTTTCCTATAAAAAAAACTGTTCATATTCTGTAGGAAGGGTAACAGCACTGACCTAGCACAGTGAAATAACTTTGGGGAGTTGAAAATAACCTTTCCATGTCCAGCTGAATAAATCTAAAGACATTCATGAAAATAATGTAACATATTGCCTGTTCAAGCTTCAGGTTTTGGGATATGTGAGCTCAGAAGCACAGACTTTCTTTTCATTAATAGGCAAATTAGCACATGTGTGTCTCTAGCTTTCTCTTCTTGCAAAGCTTACTTACTGAAAATTTAGAACGTTGTTTTTGTTCTATTTTATTTATCAACACATCTTTTGCATATATGGAAACCCATCATTGTTGCCTTGTTATTTATTCCATGGATATAGTATCTTAGTCTCTTGGTGGTTATAGGAGGAACAATTTCCTAATTTTATGTCCTAATTTTAAAAGTCCTTTATAATTGATCTGATCTTCCCAGATATTTCTATAAGGGGAAATAAGGGGGAAGTCTGAGAAACAGTAGGGTGGAAGAAAAAAGAATCACTAAGAAGTTTCTAAATAAAATTATATACGAAGAGAAATTTAGTTTGCATTTTCTTTCTGTTCCAGCTTTTTGTGTCATGTAGCTGAAATTGTCAAGAGAACACCAGCTTTTGACTGGGGCAGGCATTATTTGTTTAATCATTTTAAATCCTTCTACAACCTTGTAACTAGGTTAGCAGTTTTCAGCAATTTGTTCTACTATGTCAGAACCATTTTATAGGATAAAAAATGCTGGGCATCAGCTATTGTAAATCAAACTGAGCTATAAGGAGTCTCTTGATAGCCCACAAGTTAAGACCAGTAAAGCAAAGGCAATAATATGGTGGTTCCAGGTGATTCCCCTCTCCAGAGATAAACATGTACTAGCAATGCTACTTGTGGCTGACTATAATTAAGTGCCAAATGTCAGAAATATGTCAGTTACAGTTGCTTAGGTTCGTTTAGCAATCATTCAGTTATGACAGTGCTAATAAAAGTGATTTACTATTATCCTTGCATTTACAACCATTGCATGTCCCTGTGTTTATGTGATCAAAATTGGCTGCTTTGCAACCAGCATGTATTTATGACAGTTTGCCACTTCCAGGAGGGTGAGGGGATAAAAGGTTGTAAAATCAGGTGCATATCACTTAACAACTGCCTCACTTAGCGATGGAGATTCCAAACCCAATTATGGTTGTCGGTTGAAGTCTACCTATATCTGTTGTTCTGGGGACAGGGAGTGAAGCTAAAGGTATGAGGCATTTTAAAAACTCAATTCTCACACCCCATTTGATATCCCTTGCCATTTCTCTGTCTTAAATCATCCAAAATATAAACTAAAAATGAATCTTTCACTGCTTAATGGTTGTTCAAACTTGCACTAAGATCTAAATTCAACTATGGATAGTTTAAAAAAAAACCCAAACGATTTTGTAGTTGAGCCATGGTGGTGCAGCAGTTAGAATGCAGTATTGCAGGCCAATCCTGCTGACTCCTGATTGCCAGCAGTTTGATTTTCGATTCTCACCAGGCTCCAGGTTGACTCAGCCTTCCATCCTTCCAAGGTCAGTACAATGAGGACCCAGATTGTTGGGGGCAATAGGCTGACTCTGTAAACCGCTCAGAGAGAGCTGTAAAGTGCTGGTATATAAGTCTGCTATAGCTATTATATTCTGAAGAGCTTCCTGCTCTTAGTCTCTATGTAATTCACAACATAACTTTCGAATTTCCAGGAGTGGTCTTTACACATGATTTAGATTCTCATTGATTACTATCTTCTTTTACACATTACCTACTAAACTAAAGTGACCAAGAGGGAGGAGACAATGTTTTTGCTACCTATTTATTAACCACCCCTTCTAAGGACTGTCATTTCTGCAGGATCCAAAACTCTCAGCCTCAGGCATTACCACTGAGTAAAGTGAACTGAGCTGTCAGATCTAAATCTACCCTTTAGTATTTTTTTCTATGACTGTGCTGTTCCCATCTCTTGCTACAGTCACAGGCCTGACCATGCCTTGTGGCCAAGTGCATGCAAGCCATCAGGAGGCAGTAGAGTCCTGCAGAGGCAGCCCTGGGAGCATGCAGGCTGCTTTTCCCTGTGGTACTTGGCTCTCTGCTCTCTTAGGTCAAACCGCTGACCTTGTTTGCTTGGTGACCTACAGCGTCATGATTACAAGTATTGCACATATTATTTGCTTGGCTTGATGCCCCAATGGATTAATGAGCTCTGTAAGCCTTCCTTTTCTCTCCCTTTTCCAACATCCAATCAATGGATGTTGCTCTGATCAATGGAAGTAGGATTTGGAACAACCTTAGAGGCTCCTGCATAAAGAAGAAGTACTGGTATAAGACCATCCGCCTTAAACAAGCATGCCATCCAAATGCCAAGCACCATCTCAATCTAATAAGTTTGATTCAACACTCTAAAGAGCTGAAAAACCTCTCCATCTTGCTATGAACTCTCAGAAGGTAATGAAGTGCAAAAGCTTTTTGGAAGTTGCATAACACCATCTACTTTTCTAACTGCAATCTGGCCGTGCCCCCTTTTTCACATCATTTCCCTAATATTCTTTCTTGTATGTTCCATAGTTAAGCCCTTATATATTTTTTAAAAATGGTCTTCAAATGACAGTTGCAGAAATGATGCAGAAGGATGGTAGTCAAAAACTACTTGCTAAAGTCTCTAGAGGGGTGAAGTCTGGTTTGTCTGATAAAAGGAAATTTAAAAGAGGCAGTATGAAACACTTTGGCAACTGAGGGCTCCCTTCAAAACCTCTTGGTGTTTAGACATGCTCCTTGTCACTTTCCAACCTTTCAGTTGACCAAAACCAGACTTTTTTTGGCAAGAACTCCCACTCTGGAGTTTTATTAATATTTATAATGCTAAGAGATAGGCCAATTGATCTGGCTTACATTAAGATTCCTTTCCCCTATATTGAATTTATAGTGATTTCCTATTACCTCAGGCATTAAAGAGTTAGAATGAGGAATTCACTTCATCCTATTTGAAGCACTTTATGGGGATAGCATAATCATCACAGCCACAGGGACTGAGTCCTTCATTTTTGAAGCACAGAATAGGCAGGTAATCAACCACTGTGGTCTGAAGTGGCTGGAGCACAAGGAGAAGAGATTCTAGCAGCTGGTTGCTGGGGAGGCACAGCTTCAGAAAATCCACGTGGGAGCTTGGAGCAGAAACCTCAATCAGCAAAGCTCCCAACTTTTCTGTTCTAATCCAGAAAAAAACTCTTCATCTTGGTTAGCAATCTTTCCCATCAGATCTTTAGGAAATACAGAAATGTGGGCAGGGTGAATAAGAAATCTTACTTGCCTAGAGATCTGTGGTATTTGATTTACAGTAGAATCCAGGCCTCTAAATCCAAAGAGGAACTCCATTGTGCTTGCAAACATCTTCAGGACTGGTCCCTGGGCATCCCCTCCCCCCTTTTCAAAAATCCCTGCTGATCAGTGAACAAAAACACACTCAATATGTGTCATTGATAACTAATTGTACAATACTGCTGGCATTTATTCAGTCAATTGCCAGCTGTGGCATGGGCCATTTTGTTCACTTGGAAAAGGTTCAAGATGTCATTCATGGCTTTCCGGATATTAAACCCAAAACGATGTGCATCCTGTGAGAAAGAGGAAGAAAAATAAAGAAATTTAGCTAAGAAAATAGAATACACATATCAGTGAAATTTCAAAGCATAGACTTAGCATTACTTGGATAAAACATCCAAGCAAGATTCAAGTTGTATCATCTTAGTAGGGGATGAGCATTAGAAGGGAGACAAACACAGTCATATTTTGTGGAATGGGGAATGGGGATTTCCCAGCCAAACTTACTGGGAATTCTAGAAGCAGACAGCTAATCTCTACCTATACACCGTAACTGTATGGGTTCCTAACACCTACCAAAACAATTAGTTGCTTGCTTGTGTTTTTGCATAACATATGAACTAATCCCACTTTGGTTCATTCAACAAATCATGGCTCATCAAAAAATAACTTAGTGCATTGAAAGACCCTAGCCATTTATTTCCAACTTTTTGCTGTCATAAGAAAAGACCACCTGTACTGTATATTTCAACACCCCTGGGGGAATGCATTCCAGAGGGTCAAGAGGCAGCCAAGTTTAGATAGTTTGACCAAGAGAAAGAGTTAAGAGGGCTCCTCCCTAGCAATTCTCAGAGTATGTCTTTAATGATGCAAGCAGTTGCTTTAATATGGCACAATTTCTAAAGGTGAGGAACAATAAAGGAAACTGAAGCAATTATAAGTTGTTCTTGGGGACTGAGAGCGTTTGGCATTTAACATGCATCACTTTAGTCTTTCAGAGGACTCAAGCAATAATAGGAAAACAACTCGTGAAATAATTGATTCTGGGAAAGAAACAGATCTTGAAATCAGCAAGGGAATTGTAAGGGATTAGGCGGCAGCAAGGAAACTCAGCACCTATAATGGCCATGATAAATCTAGCGTTTGCCATTGAATATTTCAATGCACATTTATAGTTGAAACAGATGGTTGCACATGTACATTATAATTTTTTTAACTGTCTTTTGTCTAAAAACTAAACTGCATTTTTTGTTGGCACAACTGGCAGAGGGATGGGGACATGAGATTATAACCATTATCTACATATACCGCTGATGCCATACCCCAATCACCAAGGTAACCTATTCCCCAATACATCATCATCTCCCCTGCTAGGAAAACTATTAGTCCAGACTCACTGTCCCTTGGCCGGAGAATTTGCATGACACGTGGAAATTGATGAGATCTTCACCGACAATGATGTAAGATACTCCATATCCATTATCATCAACCTTTCCATTGGCACAGAAGAAAAAGCAACATGAGGCAGGACCTTTGCTTCTAAAGCCCCACTATTTTCCATAGCAAACCAGCATTCCTAGTGAATCCAGGATTCCTGGGTTTCATAAATATGCATCCCCTCCAACTTTAAACCAATTATATTCCATTTTCCCTTAAGAAAATCCAGGAATTTTGGCATTGCTTACCGGTCCAAATCCACCACCACAAGAAACATAGTCAGGATTATTTTGGATGTCAAATAACTCTATCTGCTGAATGGGAGTCTGACTAGTGGAGAGTCTCCATGGTTCTGATAATACCTGACAAAGAGGAAAGAAATCAGAATAAGGAAGAAGCTCTACCATCATTGACTTTCATTCTATACTCCATTGTCCACTTGTGTAGTATAGTTTCAAAGAAACTATGTAACGATAGAGAAAACATGTTTTAGAAACATGTTCGGCCCCAAATTTCTCTGTAAAAATGAACATCGAAAGATGAAGAGCTTTAGTCCATACTCATTTATTGTGAATATATATAATTAAAAGGTAACATTTGAAAATAATGTAGAATAAGGAGTTCTAAATTAATATAGGAGAACTTGTCAGATTTGGAGATTAGGCTGAAAGAAGATGTTTAAATAGTTATAGTTAAAATAGTTTTCAGGTTCTAATGTACTTAAGAAAATATACATAAGTCAAGCCAGCCACCCAAGTGGATTAGGAAATCTCCAAATTGATTGTGGCCCCCTTTAAAGGGAAATTAGCAATTTACCTGCAGTAAATATCATCAACTCTAGCATATTTCAAAACCACTGAAACACAGTACTAAAAACAAGCAAAATCGGTTAAAATCCTTCATTCTCATTGCAGAAAAAATATATGGCATAGTTATATTTTAATATAGAAATTTAAAACTCAAACAATAAGCATATAGAGATAATGATATGTAATTAATCATGAATAGATGTATAAAAATCAGTAGAGCAGTTTTACATTTTTAAAATCTAGCAGATAAAATATTCTGACACACATCATTCACAACAATCAAATGAACCTTGAGCTTAAAACCTTCATGACTATTGCTGGCTGAGTTCACTTCCTTTAGTGGAGTACAAATGCCTATTTTAAAAGGGAAACAGCCTTGATTATACTTATATCCACAGAAAGTTCTATCCCCAGAAATAGAAACGTGTTTTTGTTTCTGTTTAAATAGCTAATAGATCTATTTCAATGCACACATTTTATACACACTCACACACATACACACACATATAGTGAATATAAACTCTGAAGAAAACTGATTGTTGAGATTTCATTCTATATATAAAAGCATTCAGCTTATCCCAGGCTAAATTGATAATATATATACATATCTCAACCACTC
>NW_020769357.1:1447142-1566733 GCF_900518735.1 Pseudonaja textilis
TAGCCTGGGATAAGCTGAATGCTTTTATTTTTGCCTCATTGGACAAAAACCTGCAAGATTCAAGATATAACCTGGGAGGAAAAAGTTATTTATTTTTCTGATTCTTCACTTCACATTTTGAGAACAATTGTCTTTGGGAATCCTTATATAAACCTTGCCAGCAGAATTTACCTCACGCAGGAAAGGAGAATCCAGGCCAAGGTATTTAGAGACAACATAGAGGCAGAAAAGGTGCCTATCAATGCCAGCACCTGTCATGGCTTCCCGGTAAAGATTCTGGTGTTTCTCAGCTGCCACTCGGAAGAGGCGTAACCTTGAACTATCCTGAAAAGAGAAATTGATTTGGCATTATTTTACTGTAGATCTTCATATTCTACACCTCCCTTAATATTCCTTCAGATCTAGCTAGGAGGACCAGTACTCCATATATCTGCTGCCCAAACTTTTAGATTTTTCTTCACCTTATCAGGTGGTCCACTGAATGGCAATTAGGGAGAAGGAATTTTCAGTGGTAGTATTGCATATCTGGAATGGCATCTCTATCAAGAATCTACTTTCTTGTTCTATTTATTCCCCACCACCCCATTGCCAAAATAAAGGGTTTTTACTTCTCCTGACTTTTTAAGACAGTGTTTTTTAAACCTATGCTGCGTTATGTTTTACTATATAGTTACTGCTTTTTAAAATGTATTTAAATTTCAAAATATAAATGAGACTTTCAGGGAAGATATGGTAAACCTGTTCACTTATGGAAATTGCCTACAAACCATAGTATTACAGACCTTCAGAATGACAAGATTGCAAAGTGTTCATTGGATGAATTTATATTCAACTTTGAACAAAATAAAAATTAATTATAAGGTTTGATGTTTAAATAAACAGCAAAAAGTGAAATAAATCTTTTGCTATGAGAAATATAAGTAGATTAACTGTTCTGGATATTGCAATTAAAAAGATAAGTAATGATTTTAGAAACTAGAACTAGAAGGAAGTATAGGTTTTAAACAGCAAAAAATATATAAACCTGTACTGGATGACAGCTGATACTGGGACTTACAAAATAATACAAATTTTATAAATTGGAAATATTAAGAGGAGTTTTTAAAGCTTGAATCAGAAATTAGTAATCATATCAACAGTCCCAGCAATGATATCTGTTTCTATGATTAGATTATGTCTAAAATATATTAATGAGGAAATGTAAGCTGCCAAATTTTACTCAACTGGATATACAAAAGAAAATGTCTGAAGTTTTTAACATAAAAATGGAAATATAAATGTTGAATCAAGAAAACAACCTGGAAATTTTTTACAGCATCTACAAAAGAGACTTGTTAAAGCCTTGAAGAAATCTATGCAATGACATAAAAAAGAATTAAAGAGAAATCAAACCCTGTGGCAATATTTTATGAAGGATGTTAAAAGGAAAGAATATAAAGTTGGTTTAAAGTTAAAATAAGACATTTTTATTTGCCAGAACATTTTTTATGGATGTCATCCAAGTCATGGTTGCCCCAAAAGTTCTTTTCAAAAGGCAACTGGACTTTTGGGGGTTTTTTTCCTTGAAAACATTTCAGTTTTCATCTAAGAAGCAAGAAGTGAAATGTTTTCAAGGAAAAAAAAACCAAGAAAGTCCATTTGCCTTTTGAAAAGCACCTCTGGGACATTTTTATTTTTGTTGATACAAGGATGGAAAAATTTGATGTTTTATGGATTTATATATGTGTGAGTATATTTTCATGCATGTATGCACATATTTATAAAAATTACCCTAAAGGTGGTATGAATCTTCCTCAGTCTTGGTTTTCTACCACTACCAAGACAACTTTGGCTTTTATTTTCTATATCCATCCTAGTTCCTCATCAGGTCCTAGTACTTCTTCAGCTTCTCATATTCCTTCCTAGTGTTGCTGTCAGTTTTCCCTGCTGCATTTATCCTGCTGCTGTCTTCTGGTACTTGTATACTACTACAATTGATAGTACACAAGAACCATTTGATCCATTGGTCAATACCTGCTTGTCCATCTGAATTTGGAAGTTCCACAGGATCTTAGCCTTGTCACTCTCTATAACCTTCTGTATTACCTGAAGGTACTTTTCCACTAAGTCTTGGTAATTGGTCTCAAGGCTTGACTGTAGTTAGTTTATCCATGATTTTACACCTCATATCAACTGCTGTACTCTGTAATGGAGGAGATGGCAGCATTCCAGCTTCAAGTGTTAGTTGTTCTTTCAGATCTTCTTGACTCTGGATGTAATGGGGCCATATCAAGTTATGAGAACAACTTCCTTTTCACTATGTTGAAGCACAGCCATTTCTCAGTTTCCCCATATGTTTATATATCTCCTCTCATTAGGTCTACTGTATTCAGTCCAGTATTACATCTATTACTGGTTCTCTTGTCTCGTTTATATCTGTTTTATTCCAATAGGTCACTTATTGTCAAATTTGCCTTGATTCTCCAACATCCACATGGACTTCCACCTTCAGCCTTCTTCCTTTCCCCACAGGAAAGATGAAAGAATGGGGAAGTGATGATAGAAACAGATACTTAGCAAGGGAGCAAAGAAAAGATGTGTGTTAAATTTAGAGGACCTCAAAGATATCGGATCTGTCCGTCCTCAATGGAGCAGTTCTTAAGGTATCTTTCTTCCTCTTCCCTTATTAATTATTTTCTTCTTTTTCTCCACAATCCCCCTTGCCATTAGATTATAATGCAATATCCATTGCCATCATTAAGTAGATTTTACCACTTGTTATCAGAGGATCCAAGTAATTTCTCCCAACCTTAGGCCTCATTTATGTAAGGGACTGACTCCAACTCTCCCCATCTTCCCTCCATCTTTGTTCTTTTGGCTGTAACTGAACAATCACTGAACAAATTGTATAAATCAAGGACTACCTGTAGCAGCATCAAACTTGTAACCCTCTCATTTGTAATGTTGTGTTATAAATTATTATAACTCACTGACTTTCCCAAAAACCATTCTTAATAACACATCAGAACTCACAGTTTGAGTATGATCCATCACTGCCTTCACAAAGTTGCAAGATTCAATGGTGCAGGAACGAACTGTTTCTGTTCGGCCTTCCCGAAAAAGACGAGTCATAGATGCTTCATAAGTGAGACAGAACTTGTTCATGTCCTAGAACAGCAAGAGGAATATATATAGACTCACAAGAAAGGGCTCTCTACTTGAGTATTGTCCTTGGAAAAATTAAGCAAATTGTAGATGCCATGGAGGTGGAAAAATATAGCCTCTTAGATCAGAAAAGGCAAAATGTTCTTCTAGAAGCATGAACCTAAAGTATTCTGTTAACAAAATTCAGATTACAAGAACCTGAACAACCCTGAATCAGAATAGTTCCAGTTCATTTCTTCTTTATAAATGCAATCAATGTTACTAAAATTTTGTTATAAAAAAAAGACTTTTTCTTCAATTATTTTCTCCAATAATTCCCTAATTGTACTGTTTTGAAATCAGCAACATACCGTGTTTCTCCGACAATACACCCCACCCCAATAGGAAGACCCAGCATGTTTTCTAGGCATAAAATGAAATTAAGCCCCTCCCCCCAAATTTAGGCCTAGTTTAAAACATGCGAAATTGGGGGGGGGGAGGCGGGAGGAACTTGCCATTAGGAGTGCCCTGCGGGCAGCTACGCCTTACCATCAGCCGCTCCTAACACTATGGGGAAGCACCAAGGGCTCCCTTACCCCTCCCTTTCCTGGGTCAGCAGGTGGGTGGCATTGGCGTGGATGTCTGGCAGCGTTTCAGCTGCTTCTCAGGCCTCCGTAGCTTCCATGGTTCTCACCGGTGCTGGCGCCTCTCTCGCCAGCGCCGTCTCCAACAACAGCGTCTGAGTCGCTCCCGTTTTTCCCCCCTCCCCATAACAACAGGAAAAAAAAGATTTTGAGGTATGTGGGAGCGCCGCCCACTGGGTTTTGGTTTAATCCCGAGCCTCTGGGTGGGTGTGAGAAGAGCCGAGCGAGCGTCTCTGCTGTTGCTACCCTTGGTGTTCCAGCCTCGGGCTCTGCAAGTTTGCAGAAGTCCCGGTGCGCAGCCCGTTCCTGCATTCCAAGTGCCCAGGCCGAGCTGCAGCTGTCCCTCTCTTGCCAGCGCCATCTCCAATAACAGCGGCAACAGCGGTGAGAACCGTGGAAGCGTTTCAGCCACTTCTTGGGTGGGGAAGCTGCCTCCATAACTTCCACGGTTCCTGCCACTGCTGCCGCTGTTATTGGAGACAGTGCTGGCAAGAGAGGGACAGCTGCAGCTCGGCCTGGGGGCTTGGAATGGAGGAATGGGCTGCGCACTGGGACTTTTGCAAACTTGCAGAGCCCGAGGCTGGAGCACCAAGGGTAGCAGCAGCAGAGATGCTCGCTCGGCTCTTCTCACACCCACCCAGTGGCTCGGGATTAAACCAAAACCCAGTGCGCGGCACTCCCACGTACCTCAAAATCTTTTTTTTTCCTGTTGTTACGGGGACAGGGGGAAAGCAGGAGCAACTCAGATGCTGTTGTTGGAGTTGGCACTGGTTAATTAATTCACCCCAGGAAAGACGTCCTAGCCGTTTTTTCGGGGCTCAAAAAAATAAATAAGGCCCAGCCTTATTTTGTGAGAAACACGGTATTTATCTTAGCCCAGGTGCCTTTAACACAACTAGTTTATCAAGTGTCTTACCCGAAAATGTGCTAGTTGAAGGGCAAGCTGGATGAAAGCATCCGGACTAGTGCGGCATTTCTTGATGTGGCCTTTGCCAAAGTCTTTAAAGGTAAAGACATGAAAATCAACGTCACTGGCCAAAGTGTGGGCCAAAATAAAGGACTGCAAGATCACCTGTTGGCACTGTCAAGAATAAGAAACAGAAACGATTAGCAAAGCATATAGCGTATGTCATAGGAAAATCAGCTTTCCCTTATTTCTAGTTTCCTTCCCAATAGCTCATTTCTGTCTGAAGAGTCTACTAATTTTAGTCTTCAGAAGAGTCTTGAGGAGTAATGAAATTAACCAGCAATGGGCAATGGTCTTATACCCTGTACATTTTGTTTAATGTATTGTGAACTGCCTAAAGTGACTATAGAGTGAAACCGCTCCAATTCAATTAAAAAATAAATAATAATAAAGGGATGGGCAATCCATAGGCAGCATGTATACCCCAAATCTCTCTATCTCCCTTTGCAATCCTTAAAGTCTCCAAACTTCACACCATTAAATTCAGCAGCAAACCATCAAATTTTTATCAAGAATATTTAATGTATTGTTTAAGAGTTTAATAAATTACTTAACATGATTATTGAACTAACTCATGACCTAGATTTACCCACAAGATGCTAAATGAGAAGAAAAGCAAAGGGTTAGATTTAACCAAGCTTAGCATTTTGTGCAAACTTAACTGAAAGGCTTTTAACTAATTTTCAATTAGCATTGTTGAAGAAAGACAGCAAAATAAAGAAGGCCACTCTGAAACATTTAAAGGCCCCTCAGCTACAATTCTTTCTGTAATACACATAGCTGCACCTATACAGATTGATACTTTCTTATTTCATTGAGGCCACTTCCATGAATTAACACTGTCCTATCGCAAACCCAGCTGACATACCATTCTGTGTGTGTATGTGTGCGTGTACATCTTTTGTCTTCACCAGAGCCTGAACTTACCTCTGATGATATTTCCCACTCCAGTTTTTGGGGTGGAGGGATGCTGGGGTCCATCTTGCCTTTGCAGTTCCCATCATCATCATATCCCAGCTGGAATGCATCTGTGGCAAGCGTGTACTATGAAAAAAGGACACCCAAGAGAAAGCTCAACTGCTTTGATTCCCTAGCTGCATCCTTCGTATTGAGCTAGCACCCCACTCCCTAGCACCCCAGAGAAACCAAGTATTCTCCATGTCACCCCTCCCTATGCTGGAGAACCCTACTGGAGCTTTACCTCCCAAAGATGTGCAACAATAGGTGCATCTGCCCATGAGTGTTCTGCATTGATTCCGGCTTTCCCGTTGCGGTAAACAATCAAGTTGAAAGATTTGTCAAACCACCTGTGAGAAAAGAGTAGCATCCTCTTTTCTATAGCCTGTTCTTCTCATAATCAAAGATACACACATGGACATGCTTGCCTCCATCTTGGGGGCACAAAACAACTTGTTTCAGGAGCCTGGCAACAGAGCATATCCTGACGCTGATCTCTTGCACTTCATTCTACCACTCATACTGGAGGAATGTCTACTGGCAAAAAGGAGGCCTCATGGGGAAAGTCTTTTTTTTTTAGTATGAAGGAAGTGATATTTTGGTACAACTTCTCTGTTCAAGAAAGGTGAAGAATATGTGATCCAAGACCCTTATGTGCCATTTTTGCAGGCTGCAGAGAGGATATACCTACCTGTCACAGCAGTGTCCGTGTAGCAAGGATTTTGCATAGCCATCCAAAGCCTGACCTGGATTGGGCTCTCGCAGTCCCTGTTCACTTGTGTCAAGAGTGAGAAAGAAAGCAGCTTTCTCAATGATATTCAAGGACTGCTTGTTAATCCCAGACTGGAAGTAGGTCTGGCGGGCCCGGGCCCAGGCATCTCTACAAAAAACATTAAACCATCAGAGTTAGGATAGGACAGTGTTAATTCATGGACATGGCCTCAATGAAATGAGAAAGTCTATTATGGAAACCCTGATCCAAAGAAGTAACATTTGACTTTGGTGAGAATGGGTGATCATTTCCCTAATTCTAACATGTTCTGTTCCATATTAAAGAAGAACCCACAGGATACCCCTTCCTTTATCCCCACTGTGAAGTCACTGCATGGACTTGTATCTCTTTCGGCTTCATAAGCATAAACAGTGAAAGGATGCAAAGAAAGGACTGTCAGAACTCCTAAGATCAGTTATTATGGTAGGGATAAAGAAAGGAACAATTGATTCTTTCCCAGTCCAATACTGGTTTTCCTCTGGAAGGAGGAAAGGTAGGTATGGAGATGATAGAAATTCCAAAGTGAGCAGAGGTTCATTCACTCTTTTCTACCATCTCTTTGCCATTCCCTCCCTTGCGCTCTACCAAGTCAACTAGGGTTGTGCATGAGCCACCTTAGCTTTGTGGGTTGCATAATACCGGAATGAAGACTACAACTAGTCTAAAGGGCTCCAAGTGACTGCCCTTTAGTATTTTATTCAGTATTTTATTTAACATGAAAGAGGATGCGCTCGTCTTAAGCTAGGGTCTTCACCATCTCCAGTGAATGGAGGGCCCCAGAGGCTTCTGAAAGGCATGGGATTTTCCCTCCTGAAGTGGGCAGGGCCATCTAAGACAGCGGAGAGTGCGAACCAGGTGAGCCAAGTACTCCTTAAATAAGAAACAAAGAAGTTAAAAGTACACTCAAATATATAAATGTATCCACGTGGTGGGGAGCAAAAGTAAAGAACAGCATAAAGAAGTGGCAGTCCATAGCAAGGCATGAAGGGACAGGGAAGCGAGGCAGTGACAGGCAGCCTGACATGAGGGTAGAACAGGACAGTTAACCGCAGAGTGGAGAAGCAGGACAACTAATAATGAGATGTAGAGGCCCTGAAGGCCACACCACACAACTCACACTGCACAACAACACCAGCCTCCCGGGATAAACTTGAATTTCTATCTAAACTTTATTTTCTTCGTCAGAGTATATTCATGAACTGGAATAGAGCACGGTGACAAGGTCAGCCAGTGAATAGGCAGAGCAACTAAATCAGCCAACGAGGACAGCTTGGAAACTGAAACTAGAAGTAGCTTAGGCTGGAAACTGAAACTAAAAGTAGCCTGGGAGTGGCTCTATATTAAACTCCTAGTTGAGCTCTGAGTCTGTCTATTGAAATGAAACTGCTACTATCCTCTGCTTGCCTGCTGAACTAAAGTGAAACTGATGTCTGTTTTTGAGCTCCTGAGTTGCTGCTGAACCTCTGAACTTGTAACATGTCTTCTTCTGTCTGAGTTTGCTTCATGTTAGAGAAATCTACAACTGGTTTGTAAAATCTACTTATTATGTTTATAAAGATGTTAAATGAAGCATTGGGCATCTGTGTTTATTTTTCTGGCACTGAATTAATGCTGCAAAACTCTTAACACTCTTCAAGCCCATTGAATGAAAAAGGAGCATAGCGTGAATCAGCCCATCTGTCAGCTGTCACAAGTCCAACTTACTGAAAGTCTGGATCAAGGACAGATCAGCCTCTCACCTTTCACCTGCAGTCATTGAAGGCAGTTTCTCCTCCCCGGGAAGAGGGGGTGTAGGGTCATAAAGGATAGCTTCAAACTGTGCCTGAAGTTCACAGGGTTCCAGCAGCTTCCCGTTGTAATACAACGATACCCGAAATAAGCGTCCTGCATGGTATACTGCAATGTGATCACTGTTTTGCAGATGTTGGATCTTATCTGGGTAGCAAGGACATAAACAAAATAAAAACTCCACTGGATCTCACTCAATGTATAGGCAGCCTAGCCACCTGCTTCTTCCCTCAGGGCCTCTCCAAGGAAAAAGAGGAATTGTAATTCAGTGCAAAGGTTATGTCCTGTACTCTAATTCAAATTTATCTCTCATCCCAGGTCAATAGTTCTGATTTTAATAAAACAGTAACAGGTCAAGCGCTTTATATTCAAGCAACTGCAGCAAACTCTTGCACTTTCTCTATCCAAAATTCCCAGCCAGCAAAATGTGAGTGGAAATTCTTATACCTCTAAAGTGTACCAACTAAGGAAAGTTGCCGTAGTCAAAGATTAATTAAAGAAGGCTGCACACAAAGAACAGGAGCTGAAAAAAAAAGCCCATTTTTCTCTTTGCAGCCCTGTGTGCAAGACCTGCACATGTCCCCTCAACCTTTTAATATTGTTCAGGTGGGGTATATTTTTTGTGCAATTATTGGAACCTGTTTACAATCATAGTTGCTAGAAACATTTTTTCCCCCATATTGGACATTGTCACACTTTGCCACATGTGCAAATGTATTTGCTCAGACATCTATACTACCCTAGTCAAAAGATTCTGAGCAGTTCAATATTGATGCAACAGACAGATTCAAACACAAATCTAACAACATTTGAATTTAAGTACTTAAACTGTAGGATTATTTTAAAATCTTAGAAGCCCACAAATAAATAATGAAAATCCAGAAGGGAAAAAAGGAAACTACTGGAGTGACTTTGCTTCATCAAGCTCTTTTACTTTCTATCATTGTGTTCTGCTAATTGCAGCTTTCTCGTTGATTAAGGGGGGCATCCAAGAACTAACAGATTGCCCACTTCTAATTTTAAGGGCACAGTATATAACTTGGTTGAGGGTCCAAGTTTTGAACACCAAAAAGAATCTATTAAGAACCATCCCCAGGTTTGCTAATCAGGATTGGGTCTCTAAACGTCTTATAAAAAAGACCTTTGAGAGGTTTGCACCCATCCTTCACCTTATAAGTCCCATTCTTCACATCTGGAGAAGCATAGGTTCCCCACCCTGCTTTAAAATAAAACATGGCTGCAGGACAAGGCATGTAGGGGGGAAATAGTCCAATCCACATGACAGTGTGCAGGTATTTGTTGGAAAAGGAGGACAGGGTATGTAGAAGCGTCCTACCTCCCTCCAGACCAGGCACACGGGTTGTATTAAACATGCGTTCATACTGAGCTGAGCACATTGGCAAGCAACCTTGGATCAGCATCTGAGAAGCAGAGGGAAGCAAGAAAAGAAAGAAAGAAAGAAAGAGAGAGACCGAAGGAATAATCAAGAAGATTTGCCTGCCATGAAGCTTTGAAAAAAGTAAAAAAGAACCCAAGGAGAATTTTTACTTCTTCTAGCAACTTGAATAGTCCTGCCAAGAAAAGAACCCAATGGGTAGGCCAAGCTCCAAAAGTTCTCCAGTTCTGACCATTAATATGCGTGAGTTGTCCATGTTGACAAGAGCAAGAAGGGATTTTATTCTTTAAAGACAGTGACAGTGACTGATTGCCAACTTAGTACCTTAGAATGACTTCTACCATTCAATATGAAGTAGATTCAGGGGTGGGATTCAAAATTTTTAACAACCAGTTCTGTGGGCATGACTTAGGTGGTGGGCATGGCTTGGTAGTCATGTGACTGGGTGGACATGGCTTGGTGGTCATGTTATTGGCTGGGTGTGACCAACTCAATATCACTCACATTGAGGCATGCATCTCCTCGCCTGGCCTCTCATGATTGTGGGGATGCTGCAACAGTCGTAAGTGTGAAAAATGGTCATAAGTCACTTTTTTCAGTGCCATTGTAACTTTGAATGGTCACTCCACACAAGCAAAGTACCAGCAAAGGAGGGGAAAAAAACTCCAGAGGAGTTCCTGAGACAGGAAGTCTAGTCCTGCCAAGAATGTAATAAGTGATCACGGAGAGGCAGTTTTTGTAAGCAACACCAGAATGTTTCCTTCCTGCCTTCCTTACACGATTAGGCCAGTAATTTCTTCTAACAACCAGTTTTCCGAACTGCTTAGAATGTTAACAACCGGTTCTAGCGAATAGATGCGAACTGATAGAATCCCACCCCTGAGTAGACTGCAATAGCTACCATCATTCCTAGCCATATAACACAATACTGCTGGAGATAATGAAAGTATTGGCACAACACTCACAGAATACACCAAGTTGTGAAAGGATGATTAAGACAGAAGGATTTAGAGAATTATGGGTAAGTCCTGAACTCATAGAATGCAACACTGAAGATATGGACCAGAAAACCGAGCAAAAGACCCCACAGAGGAGATTCATATTGCACAAGTCTCCCATAGCCAGATGTGAAAAGGAGATTGCTTCTCAGGGTCTTCCAGTTCACTTACCCTGCCCCTCCCCAGGCAACCGGGTGGTGTTGAAGAGGCGCTGCCACTGGGCCGAACAGAGGGGGATGAAGGAATTAGGAACCATGCTCTGATATCAGGTGACAAGGAACCCCAAGATTAGATGGGGAAAAGGAAACCAAACAGAGAAGATATTTATTGTTGTTTTCTTTAGTTAACTCGGTGATCCTAGAACATTTAAGGAACTTTTAAAATCAAGGCATAAATAAATGTAACAAGCCAAAAGCCCAATGATCAAACGTGTAGAAAGATCGCTGAGAAAAAGAAGCATGACTTGGACTTTATAATGCAGCTGGCAGTGCTGTCTTGCATTTAATAAGCAAAGCAAAGCTACCTGTGCATTTAAGCTGATATAATACTCGGCCCACGACATTGGGGTAGGTCCATTTTCATTCCCCTATAGCTTTGCTTTAAGCCTCTTTTCTACCTTTTTCTTTGCTGCATATTTTCAAAGAACCAATTCAGTATTTGAACCCTAAGTTGTGCTTGAGACAAACTCAAAACAGTTGTGATGTGAATACAGGATTTGATCTCTTGGTTGTGGTTTTGTTGTTTTTACTTCAAATGAACTGCAAAAATCTCAGTCCAGAGTAGTTCCTGCCCCCACCGAAGGAGAAATTCATATATATTGCTTGCTCTGCAGCAACAATTAAACAGTTTAGATCTAGAAAAAGAATGACTGTCCTCCACAGAACTGGAACATCATACAATTGCCGTAACACTAAAAAACATTAAACATAAGTAGCGTAAGCACGTATTATCATTTTATCCCTTAGATCAGCAAGGCTAGGAGTAAAATTGACGTTCATCTGTGAATTTCACCGAGATCCTTTGCAAATAATTGGCCTGATTAACATGTGAAACGAAACCATAATGTGTGTTTAGTTTTAACTTAATCTCATAAGCAAACCAGATATGCAAATATGGCTTTTCTTTTTTCAGGGCACCAACATACCCCAGAAATTCCTTAACATGAGTCCTGGAAGAAAATGTGGGATTCATTGTGATTTTGTAGTAACTGATGCTTGCACCACAGTTCTGGCTCTTTCTACATCTCCTCTTCCCCTTTATCTAGTTAAGACCAATGAAACTTTTTCAGTGATGTGTGCTACACAAATGATATGGTTAGTTTAGCATTAACATTAGTTTGTAAGTTCTTCCATTTTTGAAAGCAGAGCAGCAAACTAAACTGGCCATAAAGGCAAAACTATCAAATGGTATGAGAAACATGCCTGTATTTTTAAAAGATAAAACTGAAAATCCCTTTCAGAAAATGCAGCCTTTTCTAACCTAGCATGTGTTTGAGACTATAATTTCCAAAACGTATCAAGTATTATGATTTTGAGGATTGTACTTCAATTTATCTGGAGAGTCCCAGTTTGGGGAAGTGAAATGAGCTTTTATCAAGTGAAATGAGCAAGCTTGGAATACATTAAGAAGTTGCCATGCTTTTACTCCTTCTTCCTCTCTGCAGGAGGAAAGCAACTACATGTGAGTCCTTGACTTATGACCATTTAGCAACCATTCAAAGTTATGCCAGTTTAGCAACCATTCAAAGTTATGCCGGTGCTAAAAATAGTCTGATTCTCATGCTTATGACTGGTCTCACACACTTATGACCATTGCAGCTTCACCATGGTGACGTGATCAAAATTCTGGTGCTTGGCAACAGGCATATATTTAATATATTTATGTGATTGATATTTGTGACCCTCTCAGCTGGCTTCCAACTAGCACAAGCAGTGGGGGGAAACTGAATTTCCTTAACAATCGGATAACAACCACTTAACAACCATGAGTGATTTGTTTAAAACCATAACAAAAGGAGATTATAAAATTGGGTCTGACTCATTTAACAGCTTTCTTGCTTAGCAATAGAAATTCAAGACTACCTGTATGAATCTTCTTGTTCTCAGTCTGACTCCACTAACTAATTCGGGCAGAGGTTCCTATCCTCGCTATATTTTGATCTCACTCACTGGTTTGATTTCCTCCCGGATGAGTTTGCGTCGGTACAACAGCATGGCATAAACAAGATTCCCAGCACGAGCAGCTTGGACTGGAGTAGGTGTTACATAAAGGAAATCCTGAAAAATGAGCGCAGAAGAAATGAAAACATGGGAAGAAAGTTTGGTCAGAAGCTCCGGGAGAAAAATGTCCTGTTCAAGGGTTGGTATTCTTCTCTAGCTTCTAACTCACCATGGCATAATAGTTGCTATTTACCATCAGGGGGCTCCTCCCACGGAGATACACATACTCTTCCCACCAATCACTTACCTGGCAAGAGATGGGTGGAAAAAGAGAAATTAAAAAGACAGCACCATATACATATTCTCAGTGTACTAACGCTGTTCTTCCCAAAGAGCCCTCCCCTTTAAAAGACCCACTCACATAGTTGGGTGCCCACCAAGATTTCAGTGTGAGGTACCACTGCAGATGTGGTCCAAGGGTCCGTTCGAAGTCACGGACAAGGCCTGTCATTCGATGGAATTCTGTATCAGTCATCAGAGGTCGTATGGATTCCAGATACTAAGGGAGAAAGAAAAATGTGGAATTAGATTTTGGCAAGTACAGAGTTCATTTTTTTATCCAAAAGCCTTCCTCATCCCAAATTCAAGAGAAGACATTTGTCCCCATTCCTACAAGAGCAATTGAAACCAGATGCCTTGTAGGCGTGGAAGTATGCATCTTTGTAGATGCATGAAAAAGAAGTTCAAGAGCTTCAGAAAATTGTAGATAGGGATATAAGTTCCGACTTCCCTAGATTTCTCTTTCTGTTATTATCTAGTGATTGTCTCAATTTTAGGCAGTTTCAATCATAGAGATGGAAATCAAGCAGTTTCTAGGATAATGAAAGAAGAAGAAAAATTATGTTTCCTAATGTGAAACGATGAATCATAAATGAATATTTTCACATCTGTAAAGGTTTTGTGCCGTGGAGAAGAATCGCATGGAGGGGTGGGGGAATTAAAAGCAGCAATATAAAACAGCTGTGACACTTGGCGATCATATCTTAGAGATGCTATGATCTTGTAGTCCCCAAAATTTGGAGAGTTCAGCTAAAAAAAAAAGCTATCAATGAACAGTTTTTCAGAACATGAAGCATTCAAAACATCCTTCCCAGCTCACCAGTGGCTGAAGTCACCCAGGTATTATATGTTTTTGTTGAAATCGCATGATAACCTCAAAATGCCCTGCATGTAAAACTCTCATTTAATTACCAGTACTATAGATAGAATATAGCAATAACACTTAGACAGTGTTATTGCTTCACAGTGCTTTACAGCCCTCTCTAAGTGGTATACAGAGTTAGCATATTGTCCACAACAATCTGGATCCTCATTATACCAACCTCATAAGGATGGAAAGCTGAGTCAACCTTGAGCTGGTTGGACTCAAACTGCCAAACTGCTGGCAGCCAGCAGTCAGCAGAAGTAGTCTGCAGTATTGCATTCTAACCACTGCATTACCAAGGCTCAACAACAAAAGATCCAAAATACATTTTTTAAAGATTTCAGCTTTGCTTTTGTCAAGGATAATCCATTCCTTGTGTGGTTTTTTTATTTTATTTATTTATTCATTCATTCATTCATTCATTCATTCATTCATTCATTCATTCATTCATTTATCAATCATATGGCATTCTTTCTTCACTTTGCCGATTTCTACCCTACAAACTGTTTCTGTCACTCCTTGAGCTGGTTTTGGAGTTACGATTTTTTTAAAAAAAAAAGATTATTATTTTTTCTATATGCAAATTATGGGGCTTCAGATACTAATTTTGATTGTGATATATGACATGGTTAACCGTTCAAAAGAATAGAAAATGCTTTCTCTTGCTAAGACAGTGTAACTGTTGGATGCATTTGACAATGTTAGATTATAAATTATCTTATCTCAGAGAAAGAAGAATTCTATGTTAAAGTATTTGTTAATTCATGAAATTTATCTACAGACATTTACTGTTATGCAACTATGCATAAATGCTGTCCAATTAACTCAATGAATGAATAACTCAAATGTGTTATCTTAGTGAATATAAGTGAATCACTCCCACTGCAATGGAAAACCTGATTCTCAGATTAGGCCCCTTTTTACACTTCTTCCTTTGCCTCCAGTCAGAACAAGACAACATTTTAACATAACGTTCATTGTGGTTAGTTTGCACAAATAGTTATTTCTATCAAGTAGCAGACTTTCAAAGCAGCAATCAATGCAGGGTAGTATTAAAATTATCCTAACTAAAAACATCACCATCTATCGTTGGAATACAAGGAGTGGAGATGGCAAATGTAGGCCTTTGTCTTCCTTGTTTTGACTCCTCCTGTGAACACTACTACTTCAAAGATGCATTCCTTCACCTTCAGACCCAAGCGTCTAAGAAATATTAGAACCTTTGAATGCCCACTTGTAAGTAAGAAGAATATGGACAAAAGCTCACCCTCCGCATTGTATCTGTAATAGCTGGAACAGGCAAGCGAGGCAGCGAGGCCTGATAGCTATACAACATGGGTTTACGACCAGAGAAGATTTTCACCAAAGCCTATAAGACGAGGGGATAAAGGGAGAAATGAGCAAGACCCCACATTTCAACATGTTCTTTTTTTCCCTCCAGCATTTTTTTTACCTAATTCACAGTAAAGTGGCCTGTTTTATAGGACATGGTGAATCCCGCTATAAGACAGTGAGGTATTTGCTTCAGGTAGCAGATACTACTAAAACTATTGTGGGGCAAAGCTATCTATGCTTAGTAGCCTGTCCTACATCCTCCTAAACCCTTCAATAAATTATGCTGATGCAAGATTCAACTGCATTTCCAGTCATTTTTAATATGAAAAAAAGGGAAACTGGAAAATCATCTTGTCTTTTTTATTAGAAGACGATTGACTAAGGTTGCCCTGACACTGGATTACTGGATTACAAAATGCAGCCACCAAGGTTCATTACGGACAGCACAGAAGTTTAGTCTAAAATTTATAACAAAGGTTTTGCAGCTTTTTGGATCAAAAGTGGGAAAGGAATATGGCCTTCACCTCTTTAATGAAACTGCACCTTTTTCTCGACCCGTGTAGTAGGTCTGTAACACCCCCCTACCAGGAGAAACAATGTTAATTGAACGTAGTGAGACCATTGTACTCTGGATGGAACTTCCTTCTTTTCTGACATAGTTTACTACATATCTGGAAGCTGATTTTATGTTTGTTTGTACAAGCACTCAGTCATGTGAGAACTAAGCCCAAAGGATATTTATGTTTTCATGTCTTCTCCAAATTCTAATCTGATCTTCTTAGGCATAATCACTCCTTCTTCTAAATGCCTTTGTGGGAATTACAGACACACCTGCTAAACTGTCTTAATATGTATTTGTGCTCCTCATTTCGTTCCTTCTCAACTGATATGTCCCAATATTTCATCTCATTTTTCTCCAGCAGCCTTCTCAAATATGTACCTCTCAAGTGTGCTGAATGGAAATCTCATCATCCCATACAGCCAGACCATGAGAAGTATAATACAACAACATATCTAAAAGATATTGGATTGGGAAAAGCTGCTCCGTGGTATTTTTCATATAAACCATCATTAACTTTTTAGCTAAAACTGTTCATCTCCTCTTTAATCCTGAACATAGCTATTGTAAGTAGCTCAGAGATGTTCCTTTCTGTAGGTGAGTTGTATACTGCTTAGATGGTATGGTACTAAGAAAGTTAGGGAGAACCTACTCATTAGGTGACTTTAAGTCCCTCCTTTCTTTCTTATCCTATTTATGAAAATAACATTGCGAAAGGATTCTCCTGAGATCCTGGAGGAGTATTCTGGAACAGTGTTTTTTAGTTTTTGTTTTGTTTCTTTTCCTCAGGCATTTGGTAGCAACATCTTATTAAATGTGCCTGAGCTCAAAAGCTAAGATTGGATGAGAAACTTCCAGGGTATAGCAAGGCTGCAAGTTAGACTAGGAAGATAAAAAGCATCTCTCCCCCACCCCCCAAAAAATTACTGGCATTATGTAAGTTTGCCAATAAAACTGCATAAATATATACATGCAAAGTTACCTGGGATCAAGCTTGACTTGAAAAAGGTTTTGTCTTTTATAAAACAATATGTGCCTAACTTTTAAAGCCAGACAGAAATCTTTGCCCTCATACTGTTTAATTCAATGAATAAATATGATAACCTGTGCTATAGAAGAGAGGAAAAATATAATTGCTATAAATGCATTAAACACTTGTAGTTTCTCCTATGATAGCCTTGCTCATATAGTACTTGGCAGATGGGTTGAAAACTCCCAGATTTTTAGCTAGAAAAACCTATTTGCTCTGTGCTGTAAGCCTGCTTCAGCTCCACACAGGGTTATAGTAGGATAATTAACCTAGGATAATTATGCATGCCGCCCTGTGAACCAATACCCTCCACCAACAATTGGCACCGTATCCAACTTGCATTCTAAGACTATACTTGTTCTGTAAGTACATACCAACCAGATCTTTGTGGTGTTGGATATCCGACCATGCTCCTCATACATCCATCCATGGTAGCATAGCAGCATCTTAAGAATGCTACGCATGGTCATAATGAGAGCCAGCCACAGTCCTGTGGAAAAGGCCAGGACACTGAGGACATTCAGGCCCTGATCTGACAGATAATTGCTGGAGAAAAAGAGGAGGATGGAAGAAAGACAAAGTCAATCTTTCAAGAAAACTAACCTGTATCTGCGTAGATTACAAGTAAACTTTAAGGACAGTTAAAGATTGGGGGGAGAGGGGAAGGAAATGAATGATCTGATGTTTAGTTCACATTTGTTACATCCAAAATATCCCAGTTAGTCATTTCCCTTCAGATTTCTGAAATACCTCTGCCCAAAATGCAAATGGTCAGTGGTTGTGTTCACACAATACATTTAACCAAGGTAGTTAAAAATCGAGAAGCTGCCTTTGTAAAATTAGTTTTAACTTCTTTATAGCTTTAGTATGTTGTAGTAATTCAGCTGTTTGGTTTACATTTCAATTAAATGTACAATCTCTGAAAAAGTTTTAATAAGCATGTAACTGTACAGAAAATATTGAGTGATTTGTCTCCTTCAATATAAGAGCTTTCTGTGCCAGGATGAACATTTTGGTAGGCTGAGGGTGAGTTTTTATTCTTTTGCTTACCTAATACACAATGTTGTCTGTCTTGCTAATAGGGAAAAGATAACTGGAGTGATGAAACACAATATTGTCCTCTTAATGCAGGATAATAAAGCATTAATGCAGATAGGAATCAGGAAGCATGTTGGATTTCTGTTATTCCCCACAATGCTAACTCTTTACCCAGTTATAGAAACTGTGTGCTGCAGCTACAGCCAAAATTAAGGCACTATGACAGTTAGAACCTGGCTAGGTTAAGGATGCTATCTGAACTCAACGATTAGGTCTGACCGGGTCTTAGCTTCTCCCATCTGACAAAATTAACAGTTACTTAGTTCATCATGAACACTTGTCTCTTTTTCTCCCCTAATTACCTGACTGGCAGATGTTCCTTTATTTTGTCAATCATGCCCATGGAGGGGTCAAGACGAGAGAACTGGGTTACTAGGATGGCTGTAACCATGAAAAACCAACTGGAGGGGCTGGCGGGATACACACCTGTCACAAAACCATTCTGTTTGGAGGCAATATAAGGAAATGGAGGTGAGAGGTAGGAAAACAAAGAACTTGAGAGTTTTGATTTTCTGCTGCGTTGGCACTCTAACCTGTATCTGAAGAAATAAAATCTTGTTCTTGGAACTATGACTCACAGGTTGAACTTTTGCCTACATTCGTAAATTATCCTCCAACTTCCTTTCCTTATTTTTTTTATATAAGGAAACTGCCCTCATCTTTATTTTTTTCACAGAAGCAGCAAGAACTTCTATAAATTAACTATGATATATTATTTCAATATATTTCAGTAAATATATTGCTGCCTTTGTACAATTATTAGTTTTAACTTCTTTATAACTTTAGTATGTTGTATTAATTCAACATACTAAACATACTACATACATACTATATAACATACATGCATACATATAACATACTAGGGGACATGGTGGCTCAGTGGCTAAGATGCTGAGCTTGTCAATCAGAAAGGTTGGCAGTTCAGCAGTTTGAATCCCTAGCACTGTGTAACGGAGTGAGCTCCTGTTACTTGTCCCAACTTCTGCCAACCTAGCAGTTCAAAAGCATGTAAAATGCAGGTAGAAAAATAGGGACCATTTTGGTGGAAAGGTAACAATGTTCCATGTGCCTTCAGCATTTAGTCATGCCGGCCACATGACCACGGAGACATCTTTGGACAGCGCTGACTCTTCGGCTTTGAAATGGAGATTAGCACTGCCCCCTAGAGCCGGAAATGACTAGCACGTATATGTGAAGGGTTACCTTTTAGTAATGCAGCTGTTTGGTTTACATTTCAATTAAATGTACAACCTCTGAAATAATTCCAGCATTAAAAGCTAATCTACCGACATTTTTTCTTCAAGGATAAGAATTTTTAATATTAATGATCTTTGTTGAGAGCCACTCTCTAGTGGTTATGGTGTTGCACTAGCAGTAGTAAACCCAGACCTCTAGCTTTTTCCTTAGGCGAGAAAGCCAATGGCTTTCTTTTAGTGTAGCCCATCACTTTCTCTCAGTCCTAATCAGCATCAGGCTCTGGAACAAGCAGCTGAAAAAACAAAGCTCCTGTCACATCATGCATTAATAGCTTTGCTCTGTGAACTGAAGCAAATACAGTACGGGTAGTCCTCAACTTACAACCATTTTCTTACTGACCATTAGAAGTTACAACTTTCCAGAATCCCTGCAGTCATGTGATAAAATTTGGGCACTGGGCAACCAGTATGTATTTACAATGTCAGTGTTACCTGATCACATTTGTGATCTTCCTGGCTGGCTTCCAGCAAGCAAAGTCAATAGAGAATGTTGGATTCCTAAATGACCATTTGATTCACTTAACAGTCATAGCAAAAAAGGTTAAAAAAAATTAACACGTCACTTAATGTCTGACTTGCTTAGTGGCAGAAGTTCTAGTCCCAATTGTGGTCATAAGTTGATGACTACTTGTATGCCTGCAACCAAATGGGATAAATCCTAGGAACAACATTATGAATGGTCTTTGGGCCATTTGGAAATGTAAGTCTCAGTGAAATTGCAGGAATTTTTTTATAGATAGACCTGGCATTCAACAATAACAGGGGTTAGGGCCTCTACAGATCCTGTAACTTTGTTCTCACCTTGAAAGCCATGTCACCACAAGTTCAGTACCCAAACCTCTTTCTCCAGGAGTGGTTTGCCCCTGCCTCCAACCAGTTTCCCTTTGTCGTTCTCTTGATCTTCATCCCTTCCACCAAACCCCTAGCCATGCCCTACCCTAACCCATGAACCCAACCAGGGAGCTGCATTCTACAGACAATACTCCAACCCTCTTCAACACCTGTACTTCTACTTGTCATTTGGTCTCTTTGCTACCAAATGTGAGCCAATTTTCCTCAATCTTCTACATCAGGGGTGTCAAACTTGTGTTGTCACGGTGGCATCATGTGACATATCGCGACTTCCCCCCTCTTCACTAAACCAGGCATGGGCCTGGCCAGCGAGTGACACATCCAGCCTGCGGGCTGCAATTTTGACAGCCCTATTCTACATAAAGCCAACATGATTAACTTCACAGTATAGTAGTTAATAATTGTGTAATGAATTCAATTGTCTAATAAAGAACCAAGCAATCACAGCTCTTTAGTTATTTAAAAACTGACAATGAAATCTCTCTTTCACATTATTAAGAACTCATTCTCTGTTCTCTGGTATATTCTTGACTGAACTCCAAGCCTTACTATTAAAATATTAGAGATGACAACTTTGGTGTCAGCAAGAATCATCAAGAACGAACTTTCATTTTGACTATATACCCCAATACAGGTAGTCCTCGACTTAAGACCATAATTCAGCTCAAAGTTTCTGTTGCTAAGTGAGGCATTTGTTGAAAGATTTTATGATCTTTCTTGCCACATTAATTAAGTGAATGTCGCTGCAGTTGTTTAACTTAGTACAGGGCTCCCCAAACTTGGCAAGTTTAAGACTTGTGGACTTCAACTCCCAGAATTCCTCAGCAGCATAGCTGGCTGAGGAATTGTGGGAGTTGAACTCCACAAGCCTTAAAGTTGCCAAGTTTGGAGTCCTCTGACTTAGTAACACAGTTGTTAATGAATCTGGCTTTCTCATTGACTTTACTTGTCAGAAGGTAGCAAAAGGTGATTGATCGCATGACCCCATAAATGTGAGTCAATTGCCAAGCATCTAAATTCTGATCACGTGGCCATGGGGATGCTGAAATGGTTGTAAACTGTTAAAAATGGTCATAAGTCGTTTTTTTCAGTGATGTTGTAACTTTGAACGGTCACTAAATTAACTGTTGTAAGTCAAGCACTACCTGTACACAGAAGTCTTTTCCCTCCTGAGAGCTCCCAATTAAGATTTCACAGCCAGTTTTGCAAGTAGCATTTGATCTTGTATTTTTAATAGATTACGACGGTTCCTGCATTACCCGTAGTTGATTGAGTTTCTTTTTCCAGGAACGCAGGCCTGAAAGGTAAATCTCCTTGATAGCTGCATGGCTCAACTGAAGGTCAATGCCCTCCGGAGAGACGGTGAACTGAAATGCCACAGCCTGGTGAGCTTCTGCCATTGTGGGAGGGTATTAGCTTGTTGGCTAAGCAGTTAAAAGAAACAGAAAGAAAACCAATCACAAGATTAGCCTTCACTATCAGATACATTCCAGGTGTGATGAAAATACAAGGTCACCATTGCTCAATCACTGATGGGTTATCAGATCTACAAAAAAAAATTAGGCAACCCCTGGATAGCAAAGATTATTTTCTGTGTCTCTTCATTGATATCTAGTGGTCAACAATATTTTTTTCAGACCAAATCAAGCAATTCTGAACAAGGCTTATATAAACCGACACCCAACACTCCAGGGGTGGGCTGCTGGGGGTTTGCAGGAGTTCAGGAGAACCCCTAGTAAGATTCTGCACAGTTCACAGAACCCCCAAATCCCACTCCTGCCTGGTCCACCCCACCCCTACCCTCCCAAGAGTCCCCATGCAACCCATTTTGGATGCAGGTACGTGCAGGCCGCCCATGGAGGCTCGGAGATGGCAAAAAAAAATGGGCCTCCCAGAAGTTCGAGAAGGCTGGAAATGGGCCTGTTTCTGGCTTCCAGAGAGCCTCCGGAGTCCTGGGAGGCCATATTCACCCTCCCAGAGGCTCGAGGAAAGCCGCTGGAGCCCGGGGAGGGCAAAAACACCCCCTCCCACCATGGTGCAGGAGGCCGACTAGGCCAGTGGTGGAATTCAATTTTTTTTTACTACTGGTTCTGTAGGCTTGGTGGGCGTGGCAGGAGAAGGATACTGTGAAATCTCCACTCAGAGGTGGTATTTGCCAGTTCTCCAAACTACTCAAAATTTTTGCTACCGGTTCTCCAGAACTGGTCAGAACCTGCTGAATGGGTCAGAACCTCTGAACTGGTCAGAACCTCTGGACTAGGCCATGCCCACCATGGCCATGGCCATGCAGCAACCAGGCAGAGAACCCATTGCTAACATTTTTCAAGCCCACCCCTGTAATATTACACCAAATTTGTTTCCAAAGTTATACTAATTTGCAGAATTTACAACACGGCTTTCATCATTGGGCTATAACAATAAGAATAATGCAATACGAAGAAGGCATGCAGTATCTTTCAAACAAAAATATTACAAGTTAAAACCATTGATTTTCAACAGATTATAAATTATAATGGACTAATGAGAAGAGAAGAAAAACTCCTGAAAAAGGACATTTAAAATCTGGAAAAGAATGGAGATAAATAAAAACAGATAGTTGTTTCCATTTTATCTGATAAAAGAACCATTAGACTGTCATAAACAATATGTAAGGAAAAAGCTCATGCTCCCACAAAGACCCTATTTTCACCTAAACAAATTCCCTAATAAACAAGCACAATACTTACTCAGTTCCCAAAATGTTGTCCCCTAATTTTCCCCCTACTTTCCCCCCAACATTAACTAATCAAAGTCTATGGGCATCTGATTTGCTTATTCATAGCTGTTTAAGGACTTGACATGCACCTCACCCCATGGGTAATTAATAGAAAATAGATAGTGTCCAGACTGAACAGAAGATGCTGTGAGCTTGCCACCAATGACACAATAAGGCACCCACAGCCATTATAGTAGGTATTTAATAGGAATATGCCACCAATTCAGAAGTCCTTTGAAGTGGATATGGGCCAATTATACCTCTCAATACTTCCTTAAGTAAGCTGCTTGTGGAAATATCTAAAAATGAAAAATAAAATAATATTAATCTTTGCTATCTCAAAAACTGTCAGGAAAAAGATCCATACTTATAAAATGGATCTACTACGTATAGCATAAGAAGTAATCCCTAAATATCTGGTTTTTTCCAACAGATGCTAGTTTTCATTGAAAGAGTAAAAATTGCAAAAAGGAGCCTGGGTGCTGAACACTATTTTTCACTTACATCCCACCAGATGCAAATTTGGCTGCTATGGCAACATTTTATGCCAAGTAATTAAAAGGGAATAGCAAGAAAAAGGGGTAAAACCCTTGGTATAATAATTCAAAGATACCATTAGTTTGAATAGTTTTAACTCGCTCCTTGCTTGCAGCTTCAGTAATGTTTGCAGCTCCTTTGTTAATGAAAAGACCCTTTCAAAAGATTCAGTTCTATCTAAGCCCTGTTCTATAACTAGACAGTAAAGAAACAGGGTCAATATATAAAATATAAAATCTTGGTTACACCTGCCATTCAACCTCATTATCTTCTACAAAGAAAATCTAAGAGCGTCAGTTCTCAAAGCTACTATTGGTACTATTATCAGAAATTCTCTGGAGATAAGTTGAAGTCATAAAGTAGGTGACACCCAGCTTACTTCACCAGCTGTATGTAGTCTGTTTCTCTACCCCCTGAAAGGAGTGCCACCTTGTTTACTTAATACAGCTGAGAGTGCCCATGATGTCAGCACTACGCCAATATGAGGTCACAATATAATGGAAAGTTTGAATGAAGGCATCAAATAAGGTTACTTATTTGACACAGCTCATGACAAGTGAAAATTTAGGGGACACTTCAACCAATAATAATCTCATGTCCATTACATAACTTGGACTACAACTGCCATACTTCTGAGCCAGCCCCCTCTTTTGATAAGCTGAAGATTAGAAATGATAGATATCATTAAATGTATCATACAAATACTGGGGAATGCTGTCAGCATCTTAGAGCCCTGTTCAGTCATGAATCAAATCACCCAATTTCCACCTACTGTAGCTCTGGATAGAGACCAGAATGAGAACTGATTATAGTTGTAGGGTTGTAATCGTAGGAATTTCTTTATCTTGGATGGCAAACCTCAGAGAAAAGAATGCTTCCAAGCAAATACAACTCAGGCAAATAAAGTTACTCGTCTAAAGGAGGATTAGAGAGAGGAAGTAAACATAGGTTGGACTTTGACTAGAGATCATTAATTGTGTTGGTTACTATGCTGAACAATAACGAAAGTCAAGCAGAAACCAAAGTTAACCAATGTTAGAGGATTACTAAAATGTGTATAAATGCAAGACTAGATTCCAATAAATATCATCATGAATCAGTTGATCATGATCAAACACCTCGACTGCCTCGTCATTACAACATATAGTAAGGAGAACAGTGTTATCAAGGGTCAGTAGATCAAGGCAAAGGTTATGACACTCAACACAGAAGCATAACTGTTGTTTATTAGATTTTTTTTCTATTATAATAAGCAAAATATTAATTTAGATTTAATTTTTGCTTTCTGTTTATAGTTAAGTGAAATGGGACAAAACATTTCCCGATTTTCCGCCCACTTCTCTCCATTGTTTCCCACTATTTTGCTCGATGACACTCCTGAGATGGCATCAAAAGAAATCTTAAAAGATCCTTGGATTCTGAGTAAAAGCCACTGGGATGTGCTGGAGGGATTTCGTCTGCAAAATTGGCACCTTGCCTCAGATAAAGTATTATGAGGCAAATCCTGAAAAATCTCCTCACTTAATTAAAGATATTCACACCCCAATTACCACTATGCACCCCTGGCAATTCAGAGAACGGCAGCATTTTTCTGCTAGCTTTTGTGGTTGTTAGATAAGGAATATAATTTTGTATGATAGGCCAGAATTGCTATTCCCATATACACAAATAAGGATAGCTGAGAAATAGTGGATTGCCTAAAGCAACCAACACATTTATCAAAAACTGAGATTTAAATCAAGGATACCTTAATGATGGAAAAGTGTTTGATGATCAAAGGATGTGCACTGAGATTTCAACTGGACTTCTTACTTCACAGCTTGGAGACAAACAGCTACATATTTTATCTTACCTGCTTGTAGTGCTACTTTTGAAGATAGTTTAATTCTTTGCTTTATCACTTTCCAGCTTTGGATTTCTCTACAAACCACTACATATCATTAAAAAAAAATACAGAAAATTCTCGTTCTTGGTTGTTGTTGTCTGGTGATTATCCAGATCACAAGTTTGGTAGCCCAAAATATAAGATAATTTCTTCTCTGCTTAAAAATAATGACAAGCTAGCAAAAATTCTTGTAGTGAATAAAGCAAATCATTTCAGTCATGTTGTTGGAAGGACTTTCATTTCAATGCTAACGTAACAGTAGTAAGAAGGAATTAACTATATAATATTAACTATATAAAAGCAGTAACTATATTGAATTCTACTATATAGTGCAATATTAATGCAATATCAGGGGTTTTCAATTCAGTTGTATAGAATGTGAAGGATGTGTGTTTGTGTTTTATTTTTATAGTTATAATGGACACTGAAGATGGCATTTAATTTCATTGTACGAGGTGCAATGACAATAATACACTAAAACTAAACTAAACTAAATTAAAATTCCATGTGAAAAAACTATTTAGTGATATTTGATACATTGAACTGAGCATCAGGAATCTTGGTTTCCAATTCCTGTCTGTTCTTTTTCTATTTTACTCCATTTTGACCTCTGAGTTGGAATGCAATATCTCCAGAAGCTTTCTAGCATCAGACCCTATTAAACAAAAGGTTTCTCTCATTTGTGGACTGGAAAGAAAAACAACTATGATATTATTGATATATTTACATAACTCATTAAAGTCTAAACCTGGCTTATAAAATAAGTCCCCCATAGGGTTCACATAATATGCTACATCCAAACAACTAATATTAAGATGTAGTATGTGATATATCCTGTTTGATTAAGACAATGTTCAGATTCCCATAATTAGTTGGCTGAATGAACTAGCGATAATGTGGTGAGAGGAAATTATCGAGCAAAAGTTAAGAACGGCATATAAGCTTCATAGGAGTACCAGCAGTTGAGCACATTAATTGGGGGGTAGAAAAATTCAAACTTCCCAAGGTTTGCAATCTTCTGCATCTTTTGGATTGCAAAATGAAAGTAATCAGAGGTATAAAATAAGCCTTGGAGAAAACACCTGGAGTAATCAGGATCACATTATCTACAAGAAATACTGATATGAAACAACTGTTAACATTCTCTGCCTTCTCTGGGAATAGGGTTTGAGGGGCTCAGGAATTCATGGCTAACATGAGAACCATGGGCTTATCCCAGGTTATCCAGAGCCTAAAATGAGGCAGTGGTCACACACTGAGTCTGATTTTCCTATTAAGCAGTGCTATGTGAAATTGGGAGAACTTTTGTATGCTCTTTGTCCTGGTCAGATCATGCCCTCATTACCATGGGGTCAGTGGTGGGATTCAAAAAAATTTACTACTGTTTCTGTGGGCGTGGCTTGGTGGGCGTGGCAGGGGAAAGATACTGCAAAATCTCCAGTCAGAGGTGGTATTTGCTGGTTGTCCGAACTACTCCAAATTTTTGCTACCGGTTCTCCAAAACTGGTCAGAACCTGCTGAATGCCACCCCTGCATGGGATTCTCTGGCACACCTACTGCAGGAAGATCACACCTTTTAAATCAGTCCTCCCGATGATTGTTGGATTTCAGAGGGAGCTGGGGTTCTCCTGGTAGAGAAGGGCTGTCAAGGGCTGTGCTCACTGTCATTTATGTCCTAATCACCCCCTGCTTGGATTGTTGTAATGTGCTCTATACGGGGCTGCCCATAAAAAGTATTTGGAAGCCTCAACTGGTGCAGAATGCAGCACCAGGGACACCTATATGTGTTTCTAGAAGAAAGTGTATTATCTCTCTTCTTTGGGAGCTTTATTGGTTACCAGTCTGTTCTGAATTCAGTTTTGATTTTGACTTTTAAAGCCCTATATGGCATGGGACTAGACCAGAGGCCTCCAAACTTGGCCACTTTAAGACTTGTGGACTTCAACTCACAGAATTCCTCAGCCAGCATAGCTTAAAGTTGCCAAGTAGGACTAGACTATTTGGAAGGCTACCTTTCCCTTATTACATCTATGCATTCCTCCAGATCCAACACAGGGACATGCTACAGATCTTGACAGTTAGGAAGTTTCATTTGCATCTTAGGTGGGGGGGGGCTTTTCTTCTGGGTCCCTGCTTTATGGAACATTCTTCCTGCCCACAAAGTGCAGCTGACTTTATCCCTTTTCCAGAAGAACCTCAAAATTTGCTTGCGTCAACAGCCCTGGGCACCCCGTGGGATTGGTGAAACATTCAGATAACTCCAGTGTAATTAGCACCTGCCCTTTGCCCAATATTTTTTAGCTTAGTGCTTTTTATAATTTTAAAGTTTTAATGATAATCTCACTTGTTTGCAAGCATTGCTTTTGTCTTTGTTGTTTGCCTCTCAGAGAGGCTTGTTTGTGAAACATGCAGCCATATAATTATGATGAATGAATAAATAAATAAATAAATAAACCATTTCTTCCTTAAGCAACAGGGTGTGGGTCAAACTGTTTTGGCTAAAGTCCAAATAGGCAAAAAGTTGTTGCCTTAGATGCGTTACCTGCTGAAAAGAACCCGGGAGAACTTTATCATGCTCAAATGTTTAGCTTCACAAGCTATAACCGTATTCCCATTCCTGGGATTCTAAAAAGATAGGAGTAAGGCGAAAGATCCCTGCATGTCCTCTTCCCACAAAATAATATTCCTGTATTTCACGCCTATAGTAGAGAGCCCATGGCAAATCAGTCTTTCCCTTTTCTCTCAGAAGTTGCTCTGGATATTTGAAGGCGAATCAAGGTTAGCTTATTCATTCTGCTAAGCCACAATTTGTTTAAGTAAGGGACAATGGGCTGAATTCTCAGATTTGCTAAGTCCAAAGCAAATAAGCCATATTTTGATTTAGAGAAAAAAAAGAACTTCTTTGATTTAAGAACCAGCCATAGCATAATATAACAGCCTAAAACTGACCATTCAAATCGCCCTTTAATCAAGAGTATCACAGGATTTTTTTCTCCATATTCTATTCTATTTCCTATGTGAAATAGCAATAGCATCTATTTAACAAGATTACTGAAATGGGTTTCGAGCACTATATAGCTGATTAAAATAATCTGCCTTGTTTTTAGACCCAATATGATGTTTTCTTGCACAAATGTATAGCTTTCTTTCCTGAAGCAGCAGCATCTCAGCAGTTGTGAAAATTTTCAGTACTTCAGAATGGGGGTGTTAATTGGTTAACTTCTACTTCTACAGTTTGCCAAGAGCCGGATGCAGCTGGGATGATATACAAAGAAACTGATTTCTTTTTTCCCATCCAGCATAAGCAAATATTGTTGCCTTGGACTTGGTCTGCAGCACCAGCAGATTTAAAAATAACTGCTGCAGGGTCTGGAGTCTGGAAAAGACACGTGTAGGCAAATACATCTGCTTCATGGCAATTGCCTATCTTCTTCATGTTCTTCACTTGCGGAATACTTCAGAGTTACACCACAGTCTTAGATGAATTCACTTCCCATTGAAATCAGTATAAGTTGACATACAAAGTTGACATTGTTATATGAACTATTATAGCTGCAATCCAAATCCTATACCTGCTCTCCTGTATTTTCTCTTTTAATTTTCTGGTCATTAAAGAACTACTGTTATGGTTAAAAAAAGAAATTCTATGTCTGGGAATAAGTATTACAGAATCAGTAAGATATTTGTATAAATATGTGATTTGTTGAATTCTTGGTGCTCCTTAACCTTGGTTGTTGGCTTGCAAAAGTTTAATTATCCAACTAAATATCTAGTCAGTTAAAGAAATGTCTTCAAGCAAACAGCTGAACTCAGAGAAACCAAGGACTCCATAAATATATTGTTTTATAATGTTGGCTTTTTACAGGATTTAGAATTCAAAACCTCCTTTAGTGTCAGTGAAATATTTGATTTTGTTAGACTAAATCAGGTCTGGGTCTGTGTTACTAGAATCCCAAGATACCTTAAGTAAAGTCTAGGACAAAATTAATATATTTAAAATTTAAAGCTATTAAAATTGCTTTCAATATAAGAAATAAGAAAAACCCTCTTCATTGTAAGAAAAAGTTGAAGTTTTGCAGACATTTTTCACTTCAATTTAAAACTGAGAATGAAGAGAATACCAGTTTTTGCTATTAAAATTGGGACTCAACAATCTTAGCTGATTTACTACAAATCATTTAGAGAACTACTAAATAAGTACTAGAAGCTGCTCCATGTTAGGCACTGTCAATTCTTAATAACATATAAAACTAGAGGAATTTGTCAATGAACAGATCTGGGAAAAAATAAATATGCTTTTGAATGAAGTTTTGTAACTTTAAATTATTCTATTGGTATACAAAAATAATCATCCAATTTGAAGATATATAAATTTAGGTTGGGTTCATATTGAATGATTAGAAGCAACATCTCTCTGTCAACCCATTCTAAATCTGTCCATAATTCCCTTTCCAAAAAAAAATTGTTTTGCTTCCTATATGTCCAAGCTAAACTTCTTTCAATTTTGGCATCATCAGCATAAATAGATATGTTTCCCCAGTAGAAGGTAGCAAATAATTACACATAGTATTTTATTTGGGGTGCTGTCCACAAATAACTAGTGCTGAATTGCTCCAGGCAATTTGTGGTTCTTTTTTCTTTTTGATCTGGGTTGATGGAATGATGGAGACAACTGAATCTGAGTTTTAGCCTTTAACTGTGTGTTCATATTACTTCATTGGTCTGTATTATGCAGCAAAAAATCTGGATGACAATTTGTAAGAGGAGAAAAGAAAAGTGATCCATTATTTACCAACTTTGGTTGTCAGTCATACAGCAATCAAATAAATAAAAATCCCTTTTTACTTTGTGCTTTAGACATAGGACATAGGCCTGTTTCTTTATTTTTTATTTCCAGTTGTTGTTGTTTTCTATATCAGACTTTATTCTAGTTTCAAAATGCAATGTCAACAGGCATCATTTATAGCAGAAGTATCCCACAAAAGAAGAACACAATCAATTCTTTTTTAACAGTAGAGTCAATCCAAGATAGGTCACAATCCACTTATTTCTCCTAGATTTAACAGAATTTTCCCACCTGTGACTACTTTCTCCTTTGGGGCCGGTCACTTTATACCAATAGTATATATATGTATGCTATACAGAGAGAAACACATGGAATATTTTACAGAGCCTCATTATCAAAGGGGATCTTTCAGTAAAAGAATTTTACTGAAGATGAGCACCCAGTCACATTTTTAAAAACTGAATTCTTTTTTGGTTTTTTCCAGAACTTCCGTTCAACCATAATTGCTGAAAATTTATGGTTTAGTTTCCCATCCTGAAATTATGCTTCATATAAATGATCATTCTTGCCTGTGGAAGAATGAGCAACACTTCCTGCCTATGTGTAACAAATGCCTCAAACATTGTTGTTTATTGTTTATTGGAGTAAACCCCCAACAAATGCTGAGTAATCTACATCTATCCAAAGGTCTCCCACTCTGTGCCAGAGAACTAAGGAGTCCTTTCCTGCTGTAGCAAGTTGTTTTTCCAAGGACATATACTTTAAAATTCTTACTTGAATTAGCTACTATTTTTTGCCAACAGCCAGATTTATCTGCATAGCTAATGATTCCAAGAGCTCGGAAAATATGATATGAATACCTATATATTTTTACAATCACTGTCCAATGTTTCTTCTAAATGAAAAACTGGATAAAACTGGTTCAGCTTCATTCTTCTGCATTCCCTTACTCAATCAACTAAGCAATACAAAAATAAAGCATTTGACTCACTTCACTGCCTTTCCCAGTCAATGCAATTTAATGTGAATCACATAAAGTAAGACATAAGGCTGTAATATTACCGAGGAATTAAGCTCACACACATCCACTGACTTGGCTATGAAGCTTTCCAAATAACTAGGTTGATTTTCACTGCCTTGCCCATTACAGCCAACAGCATCCTCAAAAAGAAACTAAAAATGTGTGATACCCAGCCTACAAAAATTCCTGCGCCCCCAACATAGGAATCTGCTCTATACCAAACCACTTTATTATTATATCCAGCTCAATACTATCTATACATTAATTTTCTTTTCTAAATATACTTAATTTGGTTATAGGATTAATCTATTTAGATAACTACATTTGCACAATACATTGAATCACAAAAGATGTGAGTTGGATTCACATCTGACTACTTGCCATAACATAAAAAGCAAGTTTACCATGTTGAACAAATGCAGTCACTGCATCTTTAACTGACCTGCTTAAATGTATCATGAAAATTCAGCCACTGTTATCGGACTTCAACTCCATATTTCCATAGCCAGCATAATGTATATCTTCTTCTATAGCAATGAGAAGTAAAAGAGCCTAAATATAGGTGAAATGTCAAACCACGTGCAAGATTTTACTAGCTCATGACTCATTGTCTTGGGGCCTCTACTGTCATAAGCTCCAAGAAGAGAGGAGGGTGTGTTTTGAAACAGAAGAACAACACTGAGAAAATATTTAAGGTAGTAGCATAACTCACAGCTCCACCTACTCATACAGGATATACCAAACCAAAAACAACTCTTCCTCCAGCTCTAGTGAATTAACTAAATCGTTTGTGCTTTTTATTGTGCTTTTAAGTATTCAAAGTGCTTCACCTGTGCTTTCTAACAGTAATCTTGTTATAAACTCTAATAAGGGAATCCAATAGTATGTCTTTAAAGGACTTTAAGAATCTTACTTTCGAGACTCTAAACTGCCACAGTAAATAGAAAATCACAGCCTTATATTTACCTATGAAACTTGAAGCGTCACCAATATTGAACCTGCAACAAAAGATTTGTTGGTTTGATTTTCACTATCCTACTCCTATTTTAAGCAAATTGCAAGACAAGAAGGGAAATAGAACAGTGGTGGATTCAATTTTTTTTACTACTTGTTCTGTGGGTATGGCAGGGGAAGGATTCTGTAAAATCTCCAGTCAGAAGTGGTATTTGTTGGTTCTCCGAACTATTCAAAATTTCTGCTACCAGTTCTCCAGAACTGGTCAGAACCTGCTGAATATCTCCTCTGAAATAGAACTAAAAAGAAAGGTGACAAAGATGGAGATGAAAAACATAATTCCTCTTGGTACTCATTAGAAACATTACCTGTAGCCCAGCATGATTCATTTTTTGTCCTAAAAGAATGCTGAGTTACTAGGAAAATTAAATTCCAAAAACAAGATCAAAACAATCCTATGATCATATTGAGTGCTTGACATTAGTATAGAAAATATATGTAGTTCCTCTCCCCTGCAAATCCTAAACAAAATAATAACAATTTCTAGGAACTCCTTGAAGTTTAAAAAATTATGTAAATGCAGTGCTTGTTCCCACAGTAGGGATGGATCTCCCAGCAGCACTCTAAATCAAAAGTAGGGCTGTATTCTTTCATCTCACCGGTTAATTAAATCTAACCTCTTCCCTTAGAAAAAAAAAGAAGGGTCCTAAAACAAAAAATGTCACTTTTCTGGAAAAGAAACTATGCTGATTCATTACAGCAGAAACGTACATCTTTTTCTAAAAGAAGCATGCAGGACCTTGGAGCCCTGTTCGAGCTATTATCACTCAAATGGCAAATAAGGTCAGAACAAAAGCTAAATCTGATTTCACATACATTTAATTAATGATCTAATTATTGTCTACTCTTTTAAACATTACAGTATCATAATCGTTCTGAAGGCTTCTGTGAGCCACTTGTAACACTTTCAGGTACTGTTCATAGCTGTAGGACCTCAGCTCTTTAGGTCAGGGCAACTTTTTCAATATTGTATTTTTTATTAGCAAGAAGATTGAGCACATTTCTAAAAGAAAACTAGATCAAATTAGAAAGGAAATATGGCAATGGCAGGAAAGAGCTGATCTTCCTCACAAGTTCTGAACAGTTGAGTAAAACTATCAGCTCCTTTTTGGATTTCATTCTGCATCTAAGAAGTCAAAAACCACCTTTCTCCCTCCTCCTGTCTCCCATTAATTCCATGTAAGAGATTTCACCCACTGCATCTTCGATGTCCTTCTATTTAATCCGTTCTGCTTCCTTTGGTTTAACATCTTATTCCTACCTCTGTAGAAGATTGGTTCTCTTCAGTGCAGGTGAAAAATCCACAGCCTCCTTCAGGGAATAAGTTTGCAGACTTTCCCGTCAAATATCTTCCCCTTAAAACAAGTTGGACTTGTTCCTTGTGATATGGCTGATACATTGGCTAGTACACCTACTCAACATAAACGCCCTACATGTGGAAAGAAAAGAGAAGAAGGAAGGAAGGAATATATAGGATAAAATATATAGGATAAAAGCTGGGCCAGATAAAGAAACAATCTGCACTTCAAAATATAGGAATGCCCCTCTCCTAGCTATTCTCCATCAATTCCAAAATATACAGTAATACCATAGTCTACTTATATTCCCTGATTTCAAATGCTCAGTGCTATCTTTTTATGTTAGATAATCAGTTTGGAATAGTCACTGCTTTTGTATCTCTGCTTAGGGTTACTAAGTTGTAATATTTACACTTGTTAGAAATCTCTATATAATAGAGAAGAAAGAAAATTTTGGGCAGGACAGCATCTGCCTTGTTTTTTAATACAGTAATATTTTTAGTGCTTGAGAATGATATTGCAAAAGTGAGGTCATTTTTTCTGGGGTTTTTTTTCTGTTTAGAGGGAAAGATTTTTCAGCTATTTCTTAATTTCACTGTTTCAGGTGCCCTAAATCTATCAGAAAGATTAAAGTGCCTCAATTCTTTAGTTTCCTGATGTCACTGCTCCTGAATTTCAATGTCAACGTTAGAGAACCAGTTTGGTGTAGTGGTTTCGGCACCAGCATAGAAACCAGAATCCCACCTCAGACAGGAAAGCCGGCTGGGTGACTTGGAGCCAGTTAGTCTTTCAGCCATTATATCATGACAAGTCAGTTGGCCAATTCCTATTGGAACCAGTGGATTAACATTTAATTAACATTAAAAAAGAGTGGACCATGTACTTGCAGGAAAGTGCTAAAAAGAAGGGAAAAAGTCAAGATTTGTTAATTTGGTACCTAATTTCCATAATGTAATTCCACAAATCTTTTGCAGATAATTTCCTGCCCATTATAATTTCTGGCCTGCTCTAATCTCTCAGGTACTGTTGTAATCAGTTCAGAAGGATTTAAGAAGCACAAGCCCATCCTTCTTAATTAGGGTTTTGCTAGCAGTATATTTGTTAGAACTAGAATTATGACTGTTTTAGGGAGACGTGCAGCAACAAAGATATATAGTATGTAACAGGCAACAGAAAGCATGTTTTAGATTTATTCTTTCAGAAGAGATGGCTTAAATTGTCTTCTCTGGCCACTCCATTTATAGATATACTAGCTGATAACCTGGCCTTGCCTGGGTATTTATTTATCCCAATCCTTATTTGGCAGGAAAAGGAATGAATTATATCTATAATGTCAAATCAAAGTAACTTTATCTACAGGGTTTTAAAACTATAAGTAGAGTATACAAATTATAAAGGAAGCTGTAGATGTAACAGCTCTATCTCTTCTATAGTGTAGTCAGGCCTCACACTGTTGTACTGTCTGTGAATGTCTAGATGTAGCAGCTCTATTTCTCTTATCCTGTAGCCACGACTCATGCTGTTGTAGTGTCTCTGAAGCTCTAGATCAGTGGTTCCCAAACTTTTTCGGTCCACCGCCCCCTTGGTACTACAAACTCATCTTCAGTGCCCCCCACCCAGGGGTGGGATTCAAATTTCTGTGGGCATGTCCTAATTTGAGGGTGTGGCTTGCTGGTCACATGACTGGGTGGGCATGGCTCGCTGGTCAGGTGACTGGGTGGGCGTGGCGAGGTGACTGGCAAACCAAATACAAGTGGTCCTCACTTAATGGCCAGTTGTTTAGCAAGTGTTCTAATTTATGACTGGCCTCCCCAGAGCTACTTGACCTGTTTTTGGAGTTTTGACAGCTTTAGATCAGTGGTCTAAATCCCACCCCTGCCTGTGTGTGAGAGAGAGAGGGAGAGAGAGAGGTTGGATCAGATTTCTCTCTCTCTCTCTCTCTCTCTCTCTCTCTCCCACCAACACCAGAAAGCCACCGTCAGTCAAAATTCATATTAGTGGTCTCTGGGATTTAAAATAATGAATTTGGTGGTCCCTGAGGTCCAAAAGTTTGGCGACCCCTGATCTAAAGGGGTGAGCCTGAGAGAGGGAAAGAGAGAGAGAAAAGAAAGAGAGAGAGAAAGAGAGGAAGAAAAGAAAGAGAAAAGGGAAAGAAAGAAAAAGGGACAGACAAAGAAGGGGGATGGAAGGAAGGGACAGAAAGAAAAAGAAATAAAGAAGGAGGGAGAGAGGGAGGAGAAAGATAATGAGATATCTATTCTAGTCCAATCACCTGCTCCAGCAGGGTTAGAAGGGAGTGTGTGTGTGTGTGTGTGTTCTTGTAATTTACCAGTACATTTTGGTTTTGCCTTCTTCAGAATTGGCACTGTAATACATTGGGGAAAAGTAATTTTTAGGGTGGAGATCTGGTCCAATGGATCCTGTTTAAAGCCTCAACAAAATGTGAGAGCTTCCTGATAGTCTTGACCATATTTCGTCCACAAAACCTTTAATAGGAGCCAAAGAGGTTTCAATGTGGAAAAGGGCCTCAGTCTAAACTAGGCCTCATTCAATCTGATGCATCAGATCTCTCTCTCTTTCTCTCTCTCTCCCTCCCTCCCTCCCTCTCAGATGGCTTTGTTCTACTTTCCTGATGTGCCTGCGGGGCCAGCATTTTGAACATGGATGGATGGAGGGAGGGAGAGAAAGGGGGGGAGGGCAGGCAGGCAGGCAAACAGACAGACCTTTTCGATGGATGGATGGATGGACGGACAGACAGACAGAATGCGATAGTGGTGGCACTTTGGGAAAGTGGTGGCAGCGGCTTTTCCCAACATGCTGCTACATTGGAGGCTTCAGCTCCGTAGCGGTGCTAGTCAATGGGTGAACCTGCAGGGCCAGCCGGCGCCTCCAACACCCCCCTGCCGCCTCTTAGCGTTCCCAAGGGGGCCGGCAGAGGGGCGCTAAGAGGCGGCAGGGGGGGGTGTTCAAGGCACCAGCTGGCCCTGCAGGTTCAACCATTGACTAGCACCGCTCCAGAGCCGGCGGCTCCAATGTGGAAGCGGTGGCACATTACGTGCCGCCGCAGCCGCATTTGATGCGCTGCCCCCTCTTAGCACCCTTCTTCTGGCCCCCTTGGGGATGCTAAGAGGCGGCAGGGGGGCATTCGAGGTGCTGGCCCTGCAGGTTCACCCATTGACTAGCATTGCTCCAGAGCCAGTGCCTCAATAGGTGAAACTGCAGGGCCGGCCAGCGTCTCGAATGTCCCCCTGCCGCCTCTTAGTACTCCAAGAGGGCCAGCAGAGGGGCACTAAGAGGTGACAGGGGGGCAGTACATCGAATGTGGCCGTGGCGGCATGTAACATGCCACCGCTTCTGCATTGGAGGCGCCGGCTCCAGAGCGGTGCTACAATCAATGAGTGAACCTGCAGGGCCGGCACCTCGAACGCTCCCCTGCTGGCCCCCTTGCCTCTTAGCACCCCTCTAAGGCATCCCACTGCCCCCCAGGGGGCAGCACTGCCCACTTTGGGAACCACTACTCTAGATGTAGTAGTTCCATCTCTCTTATCCTTCATCAAGTCTCACACTGTTGTACTGTCTCCGAAGTTCTAGATCAGGGGTCAGCAATATGTGAGTCTAGAGCCGCATGCAGCTCTTTGGGCTCTTTCCTGCAGCTCCCTGTCAGATGATCCCACCAGTGGCTGGCCCTGCCCTTCACTTTCCCCTCACAGTCCCTCCTTGCCTGAGAAGAGAAGGGCTATGGTGGTGGATGGAGACTTGTTTCATATTCCTGGGCGGGAGCGAAGCATCCCTCTACTTGCCTCTTCTTCAGGCCCTTGTTAGGGGAGATGTGTGATTTTTCTTACACACACACACACACACACACACACACACACACACATTCCCTATGAGTAGAAAATAAATTGAGCTGCTTGATTGTAATTACATAAAAGGTTCATGAACTAAGAGCTAAGCACCACTCTCTGATAAGTTTTGCAGTCTTCTACAATTGTAGGGAGACTCACTTGCATTTCAGTGTAACTTTGTTATGGTTCTTATACTGTTAAGATTTATTAGACTTATATTCCATCTATTTTCCAGAACCTCAAAGCAACATATATAACATTCCTACTTCGTATTATTATCCACAATAATACCGTGTTTCTCATATAATAAGGCTGTGTCTTATTTTTTTTTGAGCCCCGAAAAAATGGCTAGGCCGTCTTTTCGCAGCTGACTTAATTCCCCCCCTTGCATCTTCAGGCGGGCGGCGACGGCTTGGATGTTGACCTCGGCGTTGGTGGGGCACTTCGTATTGGGATCAACGCAGGCAGCACCATATCCGGGTGTGCAACAAAAGTACTTCCTAACAGCAAGCCACCCCCACCATTCCCCCCCCCATTTAGCATGCTTTAATGTAGGCCTTAATTTGGGGTGAGGGGCTTAATTTCATTTCATGCCTATAAAACATGCTGGGACTTCCTATTGGGGAAGGCCGTATTGTTGGAGAAACAGGGTAGTTTATTATTTATAAACTGCGTAAGAAAACTTGGGGTTCTACTTTTCAATGATGTACCAGAAAAGTTGTTAAAAGCAGATAAACCAGACAATATTTTATGGGTTTGTAACTTTTACTGAGGTACTGTATACACAAAGGTATGTTATTTAATATAGAACAAAAAGATATAATCTAGTGTACAGCCCAACTTTCTTATTTTCACAAAATCCAAATAGTTAAAACATGTGTTGTAAGGAACGAAGATCACCATTACTGCAGGCAAATGTTAATTACATATATGCATTAGATTTATAACTCTCTCATTCTAGATTTCTCAGACAAATATGGGATTCTCAACTATGTTTCCAAACCGATGGTGCTTAACTCCATTGCTAAAAGACCTTGTATAGCTACTTTTTCTTTTCCATCTCTCTACATGCACTTTTTCTCTGAGGAGATAATGAGGAGGGTGAGGATGAGGATTATGATACTTTTATCCTACATTTTTATATACATCTCAGAGCAGTGAATGTACTAATACTCCTACCTCCTATTTTCCCCACAAAAATCAACTTGTGAAGTAGGTTGGAAATGAGAGAGAATGACTGACCCAGAGTTATCCAGCTGGCTTTCATGCCTAAGAGAGGCCTAGAACTTCTAGTTTCTAAGCCAGCACGTTCAGTGCTATACCAAACTGGCTCCGACTATATATGAAAGCAAAGCAGTAGGAAAATAGGAGTGATTACAAAAGATGAAGTGTCTGGATTATTCTGTATAAAAAGCCTTCAATGAGCCAGGAAGCAAATTTATGATGATCATCTCATCTTCAAATATTCCTAATATTTCCCATCCATTGAACAGCCCCAAGCCAATTTAATCTCTGCAAGTGGTTTCATTATGTGCCCCCAGTCATATCATTTGCTCTGGGAATTTGCTAAGGGTAGATATCTAAAACTTATTTGAAATAGAAAACCACAGAATGAAATATGATTGTGGAGAAGTGGTATAGGAAAAGTTGCTATATTCATCTTCTATTCCCTCCCACAATATGCTAACAAGATAAGCAGTAATCTAAGAAACATAATATCAAAAATTAACATCTTCATAGAATTGCTTAGTGCCCCCTCTTCCCTGTCTCTGTCTTCCTCCCTTCCATCTTCCTCAGCAGTGACCCAGGCCTGCCTACAATTAGTACTTAATGTAATTAAGCCTTGAAGAAGCAGCACCCCCACTATTTGTCTCTAAACTCACCAAGCAGCTATTGTTGTGCTCTAAAGTGACCAAGCAGCTGTAGCCATGCAAATCCTGGACAATAGTCAGAACAGTGTTATCTTTGGACCACAAGACAAAGCATCTTGCTCTCAGGTCGTCCAGAAGACACGTCATCCACCTGCTCTCAATAGGGTCCCCTCATCTTTTTTAAAAATTCAGAAAGCCAGACTCTCATGATCCCTAATCCATGAGATTCCCCCATCCCACCGCCCAGCATCCTCCCCTCCCTCTTACTGTAGATAAAATACATCCAGGTCTTTTAGTGGAACGTAGTATCCTCGGCTCTTCGCTCAGCCCTTTTTCTCCGGGATCCAGAACGCCCCCCCCCCCCGCACATGCCTTTGTCCATGGGTCCTCTTTCCCACGTTCACATATCCCAGGCCCTATGGAGCAGACCCCCTCCCCGGAAAAGCTCAGGCAACCTGGACAATTCTCACCTTGCCGACTTGGGGGCGACCTCCACTTCAGGGCAACCTGACTCACTTCTGGATCCAGCCATGCCCAAACCTCGGGACCGCCTCCGTCACTGCCAGCCCGCCCTCTGGGATCCCTTCTTCTTGGTCCTCCTCTTCCTCCTCTTCTCCATCCTTTCTTTCCCGCGTTTCCTTCGCCTGTCTTTGCACCGATCTCTCTTTCCCTGGTTCTCTCTCCCGCCCACCCTGTACGTTTCTCTACCCCCGCGTCAGCCTGCGTCCTTCAACCCGTCGCCCCTTGCTCGGTCTTCGGCCTTCAGCAGCATCTCCCGGCTTCCCATGCCGACTCTGGAAGTCCAATAATTCTCCCGAAATCCCCCGCGCCGTTTTATTACTCGCAGGGTGGCAAGCGGTTTGCCTGCATAATTTATACTGCTGCGACTGGCTTTGGAGACCGCCCGGAGCAGATTCGATGGCGCTTGGAAATGGACAGCTGGATTCCCGGATTTCTTCAGCGACGCGGTGTGATGTCTAATTGTTGCATTGCTCTCGGTCAAAGCCAGTCCCTGGATTTCCAGATTTCTGTATGCATGAAGTGGCCGATTGATCGGTTGATTTATTGCGTGCCATCAAATCGTTTGATGCCTAGCAACCACATTGAATTATTTTCTTCGTGACGACCTATCTCTAACCTGTTTTTTTTTTTTAAGTCTCGCAACGATGCACTAATATCCACTGTAACTGGGTTACCCTGTTCTCTTTTCTTCCATTTTCCGCAGTGTCAGAGCCTTCTCCAGAAAATAAGATCTTTATATAAAGGTGCCCGAAGTAGAATAATTTAAGGCTGATCATTTGTGCCGCGACTGAGAACTCTGGGTTGATATGTTCATTGAGCCACTTATTTATTTTCTTGGCTGCCCAAGTATTCTCAGGAGTCTTCCCCAGCATCAAAGTGTTAATACTCTTCCCTATCTTGCTTCTTCAAAATCCAACTTTCATTCCAGTAATGTGCCACAGAGCAGGGGTCTCCAGCAAAGCTGGCTGGGGAATTCTGGGAGTTGAAGTCCTCCAAGCTTAAAGTGGCCAAGGTTGGAGACCCCTGCCACAGAGACTATGACAGAATACCATGGCTTGCACGGTTTTGATCTTTGTAGGCAATACCTACATCATGCCATTTGAATAACTTTTTCAGGCTGCTGTGTGTATGGGGAGAGGAACAATACGAAGTTGCTTCTCCCTGTTATTAGAACATTTTTCAGGTTTTAATAGGCATAGTTTCAGGTGGAGGCTTTAAATTCATTGTTAGAGTGACAACTGCAAAAATTTGAAGCTACTCTCTGTAGTTCACTTGCTTCTTTATATTTAAAGAGGTTACATTTATGGTGGTGGAAGTGAATATCCTGTAACTCTGGGGCAGTTTTTCCCAAACGGCTGGGGTTTGTCATACCTCCCCAGTTTCAACAACTGGCAAATAGTAGTCTGCCCATATTTCATGAGTCTGCACAAACTCTAAGGGATTTTTCAGGCTATGCTATATTATACCTTGCAACTGCTGCATTATATTTTGAATAATTTTTCAAATTCAAAACATTCTGCATATATAGGCTTCTTTTCTTTTTGCTAAAGTGATGTTCCCTGAAATCCTCACATGAAGCACACTTTCATAAATTAGAGGTGCTGGACCAGTGGGGAGGGAAAGTCATTGTAGGTTATGCTGTCAAATAGATTGAGACGTGTTCATAGATTTTAACCACTGAATTATTCAAAGTTGTTTTCTTCTTTGTTCCATAGAACATAGAACTTCAGCACTGGAAATCTAAACCCCTTGCTCAAGCAGGAAACTCTATCCTATACCATTTCAGACAAGCCCCGTAGGTGTCCAGTCTTTTCTTAAAAGCCTCCAACTTTCAAAGGCAAGCTGTTCCACTGATTAATTGTCCTCACTATCAAGAAATTTCTCCTTAGTTCTAGGTTGCTTCTCTCCTTGGTTAGTTTCCACCCTTTACTTCTTGTCTTGTCTTCTGGTGCTTTGGAAAATACCAATAGCACTTAGTCTTATATACTGCTTCATAGCGCTTTTACAGCCCTCTCTAAGCGGTTTATAGAGTCAGCATATTGCCCTCAACAATCTGGGGTTATCATTTTACTGACGTTGAAGGATGGAAGGCTGAGTCAACCTTGAGCCTGGTGAGATTCAACCTACCAAATTGCAGGCAGCTGGCAGTCAGCAGAAGTTGCCTGAGGTATTGCACTTTAACCACTGTGCCACTGTGGCTCTAAATAAGTTGATTGCTTCTTCTTTGTGGCAGCCTCTCAAATATTGGAATACTTTTAACATGTCGTCCCTGGTCCTTCTTTTTTTCTAGGCAACATATCTCTAATTCCTGCAACTGTTTCTTATCTATTTTAGCCCCCTAATCATCATTGTTGCTCTTCTCTGTATACTTTCCAGAGACTTATACACAGTGAAAACACTTTTTCCTCTTTTTTACAGTTGAATTTCTAATGCATATATCATGGCAGACAAAGAAATAGGAATGTTCATGACATGGTGAATTTTATTGACATTCTTTGTTATGTTGTGCATGGTACATTCACCCAGGTTGTCCCAAAGGTGCTTTTTCAAGAGGCAGCTGGACTTTCTGAGTTTTTTTTAAAGTCCAGCTGCCTCTTGAAAAAGCACCTTTGGGACAACCATGACATGGATGACTGAGAATCTCCATAGACGTTCACTCGGGTTACGGTTCATCCTAAAGCTGAGGATCTATAATGGAATGTGCGGGTGACCTTGGGGAATGAGGAGGAAAGGCTTAGGAAATAATCAGATGAGAGGCAGTAGCCCCAGTAGTTTAAAGTCAGAGAGAGACACTTAGGATGAGTCTGCTCTCATTTTTCCGACAATTAAAAGTGGCAACAGAAATCTTCATACTTGGAAGTTTTTATGTAGCCTTACAATAAATTTATATATTACAATATAAAATAGTAATACAATAAAATACAATACAATACAATTTATTGTAAGGGAACAAAACTATGTAGGAATGTGTGTGAGTGTGTGTGTGTATGTGTGTGTGTAAATACATATATATTGTTACCTTACAATAAATTTTAGATAGATAGTTTTGTTACCTAATAAAAATGATGGAAAGTATCTTTTCAGGATTAATTTCAACTGATGGATTAACACCTGATTGATTTTTTAAAAAGTGGACTCCAGAAAGTTATTTTAAAGTATTATGTGTCTCCAGATGTTAGTGAATTGCATGAGGATTAGTGAAGTGTCCACTGCTCAATTTATTTGAATGCCAAGATTTTGAGTGTATGCAACCTAACAAGGTCATCTCGTTTTACATTTGTTCAGAAGAAAAGCAACTAAGGTTTGTAGAAGTCATTGCTACTTTGCAGAAATTCATTCATTCAATATTCCTTTATTTCCATTCTGGAGGTTCTGTTGCATTTCCAGCCTGAGCGCATGATACCCAAAGTTAAATTGCTTCCAGAAGTGTAACCGGGTAGTGCTAATTAACCTGATGCTATAGGAGAAATGGGGCTTTTAGCTAAAGCCAGAGAAGGGGTAAAACAGTATCAATTCTCAACCATTCTTTTCAGCTATACAGTATGGAGGTAGCACAAAAACACCATTTACAACTCCGAATTGATCAGTCTGTTTACTTACAAGCTCCTCTAAAAACAAATCCATTATGCACAGATGAAACACAGAATCCAACAAGACAGAAACGCCCCAGAGGAATTGTTTGATTTAACCCCCTCCCCTGTCCACAGTGCTAACATGGCGGTAATATCAATTTCTCCTTTCCAGAAACAAGTCGTGCTGTTTCAGTATCTTTCTGGAGATTTCAGACCCCTTTTCTACCTGCCTCTGTGGCTTATTGGAGCATATTTGTGTGAATTCTATGCCCCCAACAGATAGCGGGCTCTTGATGGGATCTGATGCAAATACAAATCTAACTCCACTCTACCAGAACAGCTCAGGCCAGATCAGAAAGGGTAGTCTCTCTGAAGACTGCCTGCTTTTTAAATTTCAGGAAGACACAAGGAACCAAATCTAAACTGAGATGGAGGTAAAAAGGCAGAAGAAAGTTACCATCCTACATCTTAGATGATGGTCATATTCACCCAGAATGTCCGCTGCTGTTTTGTAGCATGGCCTCTGAGCGCTGGGATCATCCAGCCTGTTTCTCTGAACTTTGCAGGTGTCCAGAACCTGATTCATGTGAGTGCCCATCTTTCTCTCAGAACGTCTTTTAAGTGGGACTGGATACTCCATGGCCGGCTGCCCTGCGTTTCCTACGCCCATAGCCCATGGGATCATTTGTTCCCTTGTTGTTTTTGTGGGATTCTTCTTTTTGGTTATTGCCCCCATAACGGTAAAGTAGATTGGCCAGGTTCTGGAGCTGGCAAGTGCCAAGATGGCACCCACGGGCAGGACCTGAAGCTAGCAGCTGTCGGGGCACACGGTGTCCAGGGGCAGAGCTGCTGGAAGAAAGAGAATAAGAAAATGCTGGAGTCTCAAGGAGGGTGATAGACTGAACCCAAAGCCCCCACACAATGAAAGCCTTTAAAATGCAAAGAAACAATAACCAATTATTCATGTTCTTAAATTTGGGGTTGGGTGTGATTAAGGTTTGAAATCACATTGTCATAAAGCAGTTTTTCTTTCAAGCCAGTTATTGGCCTATGCATCCCCAGATCCGATTTTGGAGGGGGAGATAGCCAAGAAGATGGTTTAGTAAGTCAAGTCACTCCAAACTTCAGCCTCCATCATTTTAAATAAGCATGGGTATAATTCCCTTTATATTTTAACCTACCCATAGAGTTTTAGTTTGGAAAATATCTAAACCATCTAGTAGCTAAAGCAAGTAGTTAAGTTACTGCAACTATAACAGCAACCTTATTCAAACATGTAGCTTGTTATTTTCTATTGTAGGCTCACTTGCAGTTTCGGATCAGGATCTGTGTGAATGCCTCTAGCAGGTGCATGAAAAGGCATTTAGTTAAAGTTATTAAGAGTCTCTAATTAATTATTTACACACACATGGAGGAGATAGGATGGGGAAAGAGATGGAAGACTTCTAGGAAAGTCCTCCAGAAGTCAAGAGGATTCCCATCAGCTTCAAATCATGTTATATATATCAATGCTTTTGGAGAATGCCAGGTTCTCTGATTCTATTTTTTAAAATGATATTCATATTAAAAAGATACTCATATTAAAAAAAAAAATAAGAGAGTTGTCACACAATCTCTAATAGCAGGCCAAACTAACAAAATAGCTGGATCCCTACATCGCATTAAATTCTAAGTTTATCTTCTTCTGTATTGGTTCCATATATTATCACAATATGTAAACCCACATAGTTTTATAAAACAAAATTTGTATTATTCATCAATTTGCTACAGACTATGCACTATGGTCAGCTTAGTCATGGGTAATCCTATTGTGCAAATATAGTTCAGTACACTTACCTTCTAAGCAAGTTCAGTTGATCTCTTTCTTGCGCCAATTGTGCCCATGTGGAGGGTCTTTCCTCTAATCCCAGATCAGATTCCCGAGTGGCTCTACCATTTACTCTCCCGCCAATCTTCAGGAGTTGTTCCAGAAAGGAAGCAGCAGGAGGGGTTTGCCGCCTGCAAGAAAAAGTAAGGAAGCTTCTTTACAGTTTCAGTCTTATAAAGTTGATGCAGCGGGGTCTTTTCTCTTGTGGGTCTCTTCTTGAATCACATCAAATACTGACTTTGCTCCTTACCTATCTGTCATTCCTGATGTCCTCCAGAGCTGACATGAAGATGTTGTCAACCAGATGAGCATCAGAAGAACCCTTCTTGAATCCATGATTCTGATCTGGAAAGAATGAAAACAAAGATGAGCCATAGGGCATCCTGGCTTAAACTGCGTTCAGTATCAGAAGGAACAATGAAAGTGCCTCTGAGAATGTAACAATAGCCTTTCCTTCCTAGTTGTCAAAAGTATGGCCGTTCAGCTTCAATTAAGGTATAATTTTCAGGTGAGTTTTCATTCCAGCACAGAGGCATTTCTTCCTTCAGGGTTAGGTGATTAGGTACCTTGCAGATATTTTGGATGGCATCTCCCCCTGGTTCTTGACCCTTAGGAACTGATGAGACTAAATATTCCTGTTTAGGAGGGCCTCAGGCTACCTATCTCTGTTAAGAGATGAGCAGCTTGAGCAATTTCAATATTCATAGCTTAGTTTAGGAAAAAAAATACCAGCATTTTTACCCCTGTAGCTACAAAAGCCCCTGTGGCTCACAAAACCTTCATCCATATGCCATCCGAAAAGAAAAAAATTGCTTGAGTCTAAAGGAGGGAAAATTTCCAGAGGGATGGAGATACCCACCTTAGATCTCTGATGAGTCAAGTCCAGTTGGTTGCTTTTCCTTCTTAGAAATCTATTGGTTTTCTCTAGGAATAGCAGAGGGCTTGTGTCAAGCTGGAATGGGAGCATGGTTTATATGCCACTAGCCAGGAGGTGGGGCCAATGAAAGAGACGAGAAATTTTGCAACTGGACAGGATGAGGGCAGGTCCTTCTGCTTGTTTGCAAGGCAGGGTCTGCATCCTCTCCCTGTTCCCAGTCACGGCTGCCTCCATGCTTCCAGTCATGCACTGCACTGTCACACACTGACTCATCAAGAACTCAGGCATCCTGTCTGACACAGCGGGGGTTTCGTTCCCTTTATTTATGTCCTTGATACCTACTCCTGACTTCCCATAGACCTACCTATATTCTACAATTAGTAAATACAGTTCCAGTGTCCGTGACACATCCTGTGCCTCGAGATTGAATACCCTTAGGTCTGGCTCTCTCGCACATAAATCCCACCTAAGATTGTCTGGAATAGAAGTAGGAAAAGCATTCTGTTCTTTATTTCACTTCTATGCCAATTGCCAAGGAGGGCAAGTGGGAGAGTATTGAGTTAGCATGAACTGCCTGATTTTCATGGGGCTCTACTAAAGGGTTATAACTGCATCTTTCTAAACTCTATCAAGATATCCTATATTGCACAATCATAAACCCTTGTTTGCTTTGGAACTTTTAACGTACCTTTCCTTAAATTCACTAGATAATACGATGTTCAAAAATAATCCAATGGACTCACTTTTAATACACGTAGTCCCCCACTTATGACCACAATTGAGCCCATAATTTCTGTTGTTAGGTGAGGCAACTGTTAAGTGAATTTTGCCCCATTTTACAACCTTGTTTGCCCCAGTCATTAAGTGAATTGCTGCTGTTGTTAGGTTAGTAACATGTTTGTTAAGCGAATCTGGCTTCCCCATTGAGTTTGCTTGTCAGATTTCACAAAAGGGGATCACATGACCTCCAGAGCATTGCAACCATCATAAATCAGTTTCCAAGTGTCTGAATTTTGACCATGTGATTGTGGGGATGCTGCAATAGTCATACATTTGAAAAACAGTCATAAATCACTTTTTTCAGTGCTGTTGTAACTTCATACAGTCACTCAGTGAACTGCTGTAAGTCGAGGACTACCTGTATATATAAAATCATTTGTTCCTTTTTTAACCTTCAAACCATCTAAGTAGGCATTTTAGCCCACAAAACAATAACTGCCCCAAGATCTTTCTACCATGTCCGCAGCTGAGTAAATCTGATCTCTTCTTAAAGTTTAGCAATCTACCTACTGCACAGGAGCATGGGGAAAGTAGATCGAACAAATGTATTGCAGTGCAATTAAGCTACAAAGCAGAGAGAGTTATTAAGCAGTGGAGCAGCCTGCCTCCTGGACCCGTGAGTGCTCCCAAGAAGGTTGACAGCCATTTGTCTGGGATGATCTGATGATTCCAACCTTGAGAATGAGTTTGTACTAAACTAAAAGGCTGTCCAGATTCCTTCCCACTTTATTATTATATGAAATCCATAGAGGGCATAGGGACTGGCTTTGAGCTGTGGTGGGATGCAAACAAATTTTTACTACCAGTTCTGTGGGCATGGTTTGGTGAGGGTGACATGGGAAGGATACTGCAAAATCCCCATTCTCTCCCTACCCCGCTAACCTGCTTTCCAGCTCCGTTCTCCTGTGCAGGGCAACAAAAGAAGACCCAGCTGATCAGCAGCGAATGCAGCAAATAGATGGGGCAGGGGCAGTCAGAGGTGGTATTTGCCCATTTTCTGAACTACTCAAAATTTCCATTGCCGGTTCCCCAGAACTGGTCAGAACCTGCTGAATACCACCCCTGGCTTTGAGAGATAGGAGAAACAGCCATTATCAAGGCAAAGAACAGATAAAATGGGACCTGCATTGGAGTTAGAATATAATGTGTGTAATCATGATCCCCGTTGTTGTTGTTAATCATGAAGTGGTGCCGAACCCATTGCGACCCTATGGGCAATGTTCCTCCAGGCCTTCCTGTCCTCTACCATCTCCTGGAGTCCATTTAGGCTCATGCCAACTGCTTCAGTGACTCCATCCGTCCACCTCATTTTCGGTCATCCCATTCTTCTTTTGTCCTCAATCGTTCCCTAGTTCACACATAAATAAGGGGAGGGAGGGGAGGAGTGCATATTGACTTTACTATACTATAATTGTTACTAAACTTTACAATAAGTGTAGTTCTGGCCTCTATGACAAGTCTGATTTATCTGATCTGTTTTCAAAGTAGACATTTCTATCTTTCTATTGTCTATGAATTGTAACGAATTGTACAAAAGGGTTGGGAAGAGGATCGGAAATTGATTAGTATAAGCATGGGATTGTGCCTTGTAGGCTTAATCTTATACTGACTGGAAGAATCTTCAGGTATCCATCATCTAGAGTGTGGGTGACGCCATTGCTGACAAATGTTCTTCTACAACAACTAAGTTGGAAAAACAAATGGGTCGAGCTCTTATTTAGAAGAGCTTTTCATCTATTATGGCATTCCAGCAAATGACATCAATACCGCATTCTAAATAAGGTCAGAGAATGCACCACTACTTCCTTTATCTATAATTTACTTCATTCCCCCTCCCGCAACTTCCAGAACCAATAGTTTAACAAGTGGGCTTTTCCGTCTTACTGCAGAAGTAGAAATATTAAGGCACCAGTGAAGCAACAGGAAGCTCAAGAAGTATATCCCAGAACCCTTTGTCATCCTTTAGATCCCAAGCAGGATAGGTTTTATGGACAGTAACATATTGCTTTCTAGAGTGAGAGAGGCAGAGTGTACAAATAGAGAGAGTGGAAAAAACCAAGATAAAAAGATGTCAGCATCTTGTCAGTTTTCTGCCTCCTTTCCTTCTAGAGAGTTCATCGCATGTGGGGAGGAAAGACAAAGTGGCAGTCATAGCAGGGTAAGGAGAATTCTACCTATTTTTAATGTTCAAAACTTTCTTTACTTCTTCATATACCCTTCCTTCCTTCCTTCCTTCCTTCCTTCCTTCCTTCCTTCCTTCCTTCCTTCCTTCCTTCCTTCCTTCCTTCCTTCCTTCCTCCCACCTTTACAAAGCTTTCCTAAATGTTCTCAAAAGTAAAACATAATTGCTATAATCTCACTAGTAATTTTGGTGTTTTCCCCCATGTCGTTCGAATGGCATTTCCTGTTCAAGGAAACGACAAAGATAACTTGGCTCAAAATAGCGAGCCTTTGGTCATAACTTCATTGATCACCAGGCAGTTAGCCCTTAACCTGGAACTGTTCCTTCCAAGTAACAATGCCAAATAACCTTGGCATTTTTAAGATGTGTAGACTTCATCTCCCAGAATTCCCCAGCCAGCATGATGAGAAACACTGATCTATGCCATCATAATACTACATGCCAAATCAGCCCTGAACTTTAGAGCAACGTTTGAAGGAGTGATTTTGAGGGGGAGGCCAATGGCTCAAAAGCTACAAAAATTGTTTGCTAGTTGCTTGCCCCTTCTTAAATGATACTGGACCACAAGAATTGTTCATAAGAATGTCACAACGGTTCTGACAGGAATGCAAAAAACCAGGACTAGTGGATTTCACAGAAAAATGCCAACACAATGCCACAATCAAGTCAGACTTCTTTCATGAAAATGATCTAATCGGTTCTGGAATAAACAATGTGGTTCTATATGACTGCCTGTAATATCCCTTTTAAAAAATTATTTATTTATTTTACTGTGGGGACGTGCAGTTGTGTTGGACTGTTTAGGCAGCTGTTTCTGGAAGAGGAATGACTCATATCTATGTATGTCTGTTAAAAGTAAAATCATAGACCATACCTTTGAAATTGGAATAGAGAAAAAGTCTGCTTCCTTCTTTCTCTTCTCTGATATACTTGACAAATTTGATTTACGTTATTTATTTCTAGATTCCAGTAATTAGCTTCAATTTAGCCCCTTATCAACTCATCATTTATTTCCATGGTGAAATTTTAGTAGGGCATATTTACCTATGTATTAAATTTATATGCCAGTCGTCTCATCAATAAGACAATTCTGGACAGTTTCCTGATTGTAATCACTGTTGATTCTATATTATCACTAGGATATGTTCTTGTAAATAACTATTTGTTGGAAAAATGTCATCCTGTGCCTATTTATGTATCTGATAACTCTAATCCCAAATCAGGGAACCAACTAAAATCAGCACTGCTTCTTCAGTGGATTGTTTTTAAAATGAGGGAAGGATGTACTACTCTTAATCTCCTTATAGTCTACTTGGGACCCTTCTGACATGCCTACAAAAAAGCAGACCCCTGAGGTTTCACAGAAAAGTGACATCAGAATAACATTACACATATGATGCAAATGACATAATTTATATGTAATTTCCCCTTTAACATCATTGTTGTGGAGCGATGGTAAATGAGAGGCTTAGACCAGAGCATACAAGTAACAGTCCAGCTAACTGGACTGCCCAGCTAACAGGCAGACTGCAAGCGAACAACGGCTGGCTCTGCCCGACAGCCGGCTTTTATAGCCGACTGTCAAACGGAGCCAACCAATGGGAGCTGCTGGTGCTCCCGCTCAAACAGCGGACCTGGTTGGGAACTCCAACCAGTCCCAAAGACATAACAATCATGATACAGTCACTGTGGCTTAAAACCCGAGCAGATTTTTTTAAAGGTTCCAGGATTATTTTCAAAAACTTAAATTCTCTAGAAAAAATTGTACAAGTAATAATATAATAATATACAATAAATGTTTTCTATCTCTCTCCCTCTGCATTTGTGTGTCTCAAAGCACTGACATTTCTCATATAGTTGTTAAATGTATCCCGCTTAAATAAACTATAGATATGGTTTTGAATCTCACAGTAAATATTTGCTTTCTTGCTAGGGAAAAATAAGATCTAAATTACAACCTTGTAATTTACATTATGGATGTAAGGATGGAAAGCCATAATGTAACAATTGGATAATTAGGACAAAAAGTTTTAAATTTTATTTTTAATATACCACTTACAGCTAAGGTTACAGTAAACTCTAGCACACAATAAATTAATCTGAACTTATTTGTAAACATGTCATACTTATTAACCCAAATACGTACAATATAATTAAACATCTGTTCCAACTTGGGGTGGAGTGAGGCAAGTGGCAGCCTTGCATCTGGCACAGGCTATAATTTTATCCATTTCTAGACAATCCATGCTCTGCTGGGTCATTGTTTCAGAGATATTTCCTTACCTAAACAGAGAAACAAAATGACCAAGGGAGGAAAAAAAAAACAGTGGGAGCAGGGGTGACTTCTAACTTCCTGCTAGTTTTTTCACTGACTTTCTTGTGGGAATTTGATAGGGAGCATCAGAAATCTCCTTTCCCTTCCCTGCCCTGCCCTCCTCTCCCCTTCCTTTCCTTTCCTTCCCTCCTCGGATTCCCAAAAGGCAGGTAAATGGCTGTTGCTGGGTAGGGAAGGGATTGTCTGGGATACTGCTCTGGAATGTCGAAAATGGAAATTGTGATCACAACAGCAGCACAGTAACAGCCAGTAGCAGCCACAACTTTCCCAATTTTCATTCCATGGGTCTCAGATTTTGGATACATTCCGTAAATATTTTGAGTATCTTGGTTCAAAAATTGTTGCTCTGTGCTGCAGCATTTTACCCAATTAAAAGTGATGACAAGAGTTTTTATCGTATGTAGACAAAATTAAAGCTAATATGAGATTCCAACAATGCTAGGAAAAATGCCAATCTCAAATATGTCTGAAAAATCAAAGTCATAAAGATCCTGGAATATCAGACAAATAATTGCTGAATTGTTTCTCATACCCACAATTCATACTATAAGTGCCTGCACCCTCAACTTAGTACTGAGGGTTCTAAATTATATTCTGAACACCTAGAAAAATCCAATATACAGTAGAGGTCATCATTTAAAGACTTAATCTTGAATATTATATTGTATATTAATTTTAATTTATTAATTTATTTAAAGAATTTTTGCCTGATCTGTAAGCCCAAAAAAGTTCATAGAGCAATTTACAAATGACAGAAATCAGATTATTTCAATCAGGTTTACAATTTGAAAAAGACAAACCTGAAAAAATGGGGTCAGTTAAAAGAGGAATAAAAGCAAAATCATCCATCAGCTCTTACAGTTACAATTTGTTGGTTTATCTATTCCCCACCTTGATAACAATAGTGATAGCACTTAGACTTATATACCACTTCATAGTTCTTTACAACACTGCCTAGGCAATTTACAGAGTCAGTATCTTACCCCCAACAAATTGGGTCCACATTTTTTACCAACAGAAGGATGGAAGGCCGAGTCAACCTTGAGGCAGTTGTGGTGTAGGGTAAACGGAACCTGTTGATGTTTAACTGTGAAGAGGAACCAATGTTAGACAGAGAGTAGTGAGGGACATATTTTGAGGTGACACAGTATGAAGGAACCGGAAGGGAGGAGTTAAAAAGAAATAAAGCAGTTTGTGTGCAGAGAACTCATGTGTTAGGAGTATTATTACAAAATACGACAAGGTGTCAGAAGTTCTGTAACACGGTAACTGAACAATGAGGTCTACCCAAAAGAGGAAAATGAGCGGCAGTGAGGATGAGCAGAATGAGGAAGGAGTTAGCAGAACGGCTAGCACACCCAGCGCTACTTTTAACATCCAAGCACTGGAGCCCTTTGATTTTTCCAAGCGAAATGAGTGGACAAAATGGATGCAGTGATTTGAGAGATTTAGGCAAGCAAGCAATCTCGCAATAAGCTCCGAAGAAAATGAGGTGAACACTTTGATTTACTGTATGGGAGACAAAGCAGATGATGTTCTGCAGGGCCTGAAACTCAGTGAAGCTGATCAGCGTCAGTATACTAAAGTAAGAGACGGCTTTCAGTCATTCTTTGTAGTAAAAAAGAACATTGTGTATGAGCGTGCAAGATTTAATATGCGCAAATAAGAAGCAAATGAGACAGTTGATGCATTTGTCATAGCGCTGTATGCATTAGCAGAACACTGTAACTATGGAGCACTACATGACGAGCTCATCAGAGACAGGATTGTAGTAGGCTTGGTTGATACACGGCTATCAGAACGCATGCAAAGACCTGGATAAACCTATTAATATGGCAAGACAATCAGAGGAGATTAAAAAACAGCAAACCACATTGAGAAGGGATGCTAGTACTGTAAACCTAAAGGATGTGAACACTTTGGACAGACTGTTTAAAGGCAGGCATCAGAAAGAAAAGCAAAAATTCAGCAGATCAAAGAATAATCAGAGGCAAAGGCAAAGCCTCAAAGCAGGCAGAACAAAAACACTAAAGACCCCCAGTGTCACAAATGTGGTGGCATGCTTCACCCTAGACAGGAATGTCCTGCTAAGGATGCTAAATGCCATACATGTGGGGAAAAGGGTCACTATCAACGTGTATGTTTTGCAAGCAAGGCTGCGCATGGCATTGAGGAAGAGGAGAGAAGCTTCTTTCTCAGCTCTGTGACATCACATGCTGATCCATGGATTGTGGAAATCAGAATGATGGATAAAGACATCACGTTCAAATTGGATACCGGAGCAGATGTCACTGTTGTTTCACAGAAGAATTTCGCCAACATTTTTCACAACACACAGGTGCCGGTGCTACAAAAAGCAGAGGGACCTCTACTGGGTCCAGGGAGAATTCCACTGGAAGTGATGGGGTTTGCCAAACTACAGCTAAAGAAAGGAGCAAAACAAATTACAGAGAAGGTATATGTGGTCAAAAACCTGAGTATGCCTTTGCTGGGACTGCCAGCTATTGTAGCTCTTGGTCTGTTGGTTCGTGTGGACACTATTGACATGGAAAACCTGAAGTCAAGCTACCCTAAGTTATGCGGCAGCCTAGGGGAGGTTTGACAACTTTCTTGTATTAAGCTCAAACCCTTTCTCTTTGAAAACCCCAAGGAAGATTCCCCTACCATTGATGGGGAAAGTTAAAGATGAGCTTCAACGCATGGAAAACTTGGGAGTAATCACTCGTGTGGAAGAGCCTATAGACTGGTGCGCAGGCATGGTAGTGGTGCCCAAGAAGGACAGCAAAAAGGTGTGTTTGTGTGTGGACCTGATTGTCTTGAACAAGTATGTGTGTCGCAAAAAATTCATTTTACCATCAGTAGAACAGAGTCTTGGAACACTGGCTGGTGCTAAAATGTTCAGTAAATTAGACATCAACATGGGGTTTTGGCAGATACCCCTCATCAAGGATTCAGCAAAGTATGCCACATTCATTACACCCTTCGGGCAGTTCCACTTTTGTAGAGTTGTAATTGCAGGAATGTTCCAATCTCGAATGGCAAACCTCAGATAAAGAATGTTTCCAAGCAAATACAACTCAGGTAAACGAAGTCACTAATCTAAAGGAGGATTAGGGAGAGGAAGTAAACATATGTTAGACTTTAACTAGAAATAATTAATTGTATTAATTACTGTGCTAAACAGTAATGAAAGTTAAGCAGTAACTAAAGTTAACCAATGATGGAGGATAACTAAAAATGTGTATAAATGCAAGACTAGACTCCAATAAAGATCATAATGATTCAGTTGTTCAAGATCAAACAACTCAACTGCCTCATCATTACCACACACTTTAACCGACTTCCATTTGACATTGCCTCAGTGCCCAAACATTTCCAATGTATGATGGCGGAAGTTTCCAATGTATGATGGCCAGGGGCTGGAAGGTATAGTTTGCCACATTGATGATCTACTGGTGTGGGAACGGGACCAAGAAGAACATGACAATCGACTCCATGCAGTGCTAAAAAAACTGGAAAAGGCGGGAATCACTCTGAATGTGGATAAGTGTGAACTCTCCAGGAGTGAGGTGGTCTTTTGGGGTCACATCATCTCTGATGCAGGGATACGACCTGACCCAAGGAAAACAGAGGCTATCGGAGTTATTAAGGAGCCCTCTAGTGTGAATGAACTGGGGAGTTTTCTTGGCATGGTAAACCAGCTGGGGAAGTTCATCCCTCAGTTGGCAGAAAAAGACAAGCCACTTCATGATCTCCTTTCTAAGAAAAACTGTTGGGTTTGGGATGTGGAACAGGTCAGAGCATTTAAGACATTGAAAGATGCTTTGTCTTCCCCTCCGGTGCTGGCCATATATGATCCGAACAAAGTGATGAAAGTGTCAGCAGATGCATTGTCATATGGCTTGGGCGCCGTTCTTCTTCAAGAATGGGATGATAAATGGAAGCCTGTGGCTTACACATCGCGTTCACTCACTCCAACTGAACAACGCTATGCACAGGTGGAAAAAGAAGGCCTGGCTCTAACCTGGGCATGTGAAAGATTTCGGGATTTCCTCCTAGGAAAGCATTTCTGCCTGGAGACTGACCACAAACCACTTGTCAGTTTGTTTGGAGACCAAGCACTAGATCTTCTGCCCTTGAGAATTCAGTGATTCAGGATGAGGCTCATGCGTTACTCTTACTGCATTATGCATGTGCCTAGCAAGTCACTTTGGACAGCAGACACATTGTCACATTCGCCTATGGACTCTCACATGTCCAAAGCAGAACTGGAGCTGATGGAAAGCACTAACATATATGTGGACTGCGTAGTAGACACCTTGCCTGTTAACCACACATATATGGAAATCATAAAAGAGAAGTTGCAAGCTGATAGTATTTGCTCTCAAGTAATGAAATTGTGTGCAGATGGATGGCCAGTGCATGCAAAACAGGAACCTGCACTGAGAGGATACTGGCCAGAACAAGCTACACTCACTGTACAAGATGGATCACTACTGAAGGACACTAGGCTTGTGATCCCATCCACTCTGAGGAATGAGGTGTTGGAAAGGCTGCATGAAGGACACCAAGGGGTGGTGAAATGCAAAGAACGTGCTCGTCGGTCTGTGTGGTGGCCAGGACTCAGTCAGCAGGTCACTGAAATGGTGCTCAGATGCAGGACATGTATTCAAAAGCATCAGAATCCTAAAGAACCACTCATGACATCTGAGTGCCCTGAAAGACCAGGGCAAAAGTTAGGGACTGTTTGTACTTGGAAGGAAAACATACTTAGTTGTGATAGACTATTTCTCCAGATATGTCGAGATTGCACTGCTATCGAACACTAAGTCAACTGATGTCATTGTCCATCTGAAGTCAATCTTTGCCCGGCATGGGATTCCAGAGGAGTTGATGTCAGACAATGGACCACAGTTTTCTGGCCAAGATTTCTCTCATTTTGCGTCCACATATGGGTTCAAACACGTTACCAGCAGTCCAAAGTTTCCACAAAGTAACTGAGAAACTGAACGTGCAGTTCAGACAGTGAAAAGTCTCTTGGAAAAGGCTAGCGACCCTTATCTGGCCCTGCTTGCCTTCAGAGCTACCCCTCTCCAGAGTGGGTTCAGTCCGGCTCAGCTGCTTATGGGGAGACGTCTTCGTACCACTGTGCCGACTCTTCCCTCTCAGCTAGACCCAGCATTGCCAGATGTTGGCCATTTTGCTCATAAAGAGAGAGAAGAGGAAAATGAATACTGAATACTACAACAGGAGACATCGTGCAAAACCTCTTAGTGATCTGGTACCAGGAGAGCATGTATGGGTCACTGATACAAAAGAATCTCGGACTGTGCTACAAAATCACATGAGTCCAAGGTCATATCTGGTGGATGTACCTAAAGGTGTGGTGAGATGCAATCGTCAGCACTTGATACCCTTACACACACATGCAAGTGAAGGAGGAGCAGTGGAACAGCAGGAGTTGCCAGAGACAAACAGTGAACAAGTTTCTACATCACCTGGGAAAATACTTAAAAACTTTCTTAGTGTGACAGCTACTCCAAGGACAAGATCTGGGAGAGCTATAGTTAAACCAGAGAGACTGAATCTGTGAACTGAGAAAGTGAAAAAGAGTTAATGTTGATGTGTAGTTCAGTAAGAAATCTGAGGTACAGAATAGTTTAAGCACAGTTAGGTGTATTGGATTAGTAAATAGTTATATGATCCTTCCCTACAGGATTTAGATAGCAACAGACCTTCAACAAAAGAGGCAGAATAATCCTCTAAGGTCTGGTGAGACAAAGTTAGTCTACCATTTGTTCTTTAGAAAAGGGAGATGTGGTGTAGGGTAAATGGAACCTGTTGATGTGTAACTGTGAAGAGGAACCAATGTTAGACAGAGAGTAGTAAGGGACATATTTTGAGGTGACACAGTATGAAGGAACCGGAAGGGAGGAGTTTAAAAAAATAAAGCAGTTTGTGTGCAGAGAACTCACGTGTTAGGAGTATTATTGCAAAATACAACACCAGTCGGTGGGCAGAGTTAACTTACAGTACTGCATTCTAATTACTGTGCCACCATGGCTCTTCATTACTTTCACAAAGTGGTGAACATAGTAAATACTCCTTCTTCCTCCTATTTTCTCCACAATAACAAACTAGGTACCTGAGAGAGAGTGACTGTCCAATATTTCTTCTTAAAAAACTAAGATTAGTCATAATAATTATAAAAATACAAACATGGACTATAATATCAGTAGTGTGGAAAGTCTACAATCAGAAACTGTTGAAGAAATACATCTATAAAGATCCTTAATAAAGTTGTATATCAGAACATTTTAAAAAGGAAGCTAAAATATGTTTGTTTTATATCTCCTAAAGTTTGAATAAGTTAAAATATGGAGCTTCAAATCTTATTGAGATCAATATAAAAATATTTGCAATTAAAAAAAATAAAAGTATTGGCTTTTCTTATCAATATTTGTTTTGAACAATTTATATCAACTCCATCTCACAAAACTGGAGAATCTAGAAAAGAATCTAGAAAGGTTTCCTAGAGTCTTAGCAATGAAAAAAAATGAGACATAATATTGTTTCATTGTTGAATTTTTAAAGGAAAATTCATCTTATTATTTTTCTATAATATTTTGTACTGTTTGTGAAAATGAGACATATCCACTCAGCAATCTTACCTGCCAAAGTATACATTAAATATATCCAAGAGTAATCTTGAATTAATTATTAAATATTAAAAGATATTGGTCCTGTAATTTCATCTCTACTTGTCATTTGTAGGCATATTAGTAAACAGAAAAGTTGGGAAAACAGACAATTTGGAAATATCATTCTTTTTGTAGATACATTGTTCCTAATCACAGATATAGTTACTCTAAATAACAAAATACATCCTAATTATGCCTGTATTTTTCAAATTTGGCACCTTTAAAATGTGTGGACTTCAGATGCCAGAAATCCCAAGCCAGCAATTCTGAAAGGCACCAAGTTAAAAAGAAAACCTGTTTTAAAGTTTGCAAATGACCAACTTTTTTGATTTTGTAAACTAATTTCACAATTGTATTTAATCTTATTTTTTCCTTTACAACAGTAAATGTAACAATACTGTTTTAGCATTCTCAACCCTTTTGATTTTAGTAAAAGGAAACATGTTTTTGCTTTTAATACTAATGTAATGTAACCTGAGGGGGAAAAAAAACCATCATTCTCCATCATATTGCAGATGATGTGGAAAGAAATAATATAACTCTGTACATCTTTTATATATTATATTCAATATTATTTCCAATCTAATTTGTTGCACAAACATTCTTATTTAATACAGTCTGAATTAAAAAATGGGTACACAGTCCATGGATCAGCATGTGATGTCACAGAGTATAATACAGAAATAGCTGTATTTTTAATATTCCTTGTTATATCAATTGGATTCTTGACAGCTATAGGATATGTTACAATATTTTCAGTGGTATGATCATTACAAAATCTTTCAGTTACAATACAGTAATTTACATAGGTAGTTGGTGAATTCTGGTAATGTATATCCACATATCTTAAAGTAATCAAGTTTAAGAAATACTGCATTACATTCAACACAAAGAACAATGTTCCAATAACTATTAGCCACTTTAATGCAAAAACTGAAGAGGAACCTACATCAAAAAACAGTCTGAAAATTTGGCCTAGAAACCCAAAGTGCTACAAGGCAATGACAGATATGCTTCTGTGTAGAAATGGAGTATGTAACACATTACTTCAACAAGGTAAAAGATAGCTCTCCACCCACACATCTTCAGATGGACAATATTACAATAAAATAGATCACATTTAATTAAGCAACATATGGAAAATGCATGTAGCAACTTATGGAAAAGCTGTATAACAAATTGCAAAATATTGCTGAGCACTTCATTATGAATCAGTATCAGTTATTAATCACAGAAATATATATGAGACTGAAAAATCATAAGAAACAAGCAGAGAAAGAAATCAATGATGGAATGTAATCTAAAAGAAGGTCAAAGAAATATATTGAAAAGCTGTACAAGAAGGCAAAAATGGGCAACATCATATTCCCAAGAGAAGAATATCAAGAGGAAACAGGGGTGCTTGAGGAGGAAGTCAGATGGGCATAAAACAACCAACAAATAGGAAAGCCCAAGAATTATTAAAGTGGCATGGGAACAAACAAGAACATGACCGTTCTCTGCCAACAAACATGAGGAAAAGTAGCATGGCTGAAAAACAGGAAAAGGTCTATCTATATCCCAATCCCTAAAAAGGGAGATTTAGAGGAATGTTCTAATTATGCCACAACAGCCCTAATATCACATGCCAGCAAGACACTGTTAATAATTCTGTAGGATAATTAGGGAGAACTTGAATAAGCAGGCTTCAGAAAGGAAAAGGAAACACAAGGCCATACAACTAATATTAAAGGGCTCATGGATAGAGCAAGTGAATATCAAAAAGAGTTCTGTTTTATGGACTATGCCATTTTAAAAATAAGATTAATCATCAGAACTCCTTCAAAACAATCGTTATCCCCTATAAACTGATTTTTTTTTTTGATAAAAAACCTCTATAATAGCCAGAAAACCACCGTGAGTGAGGACAGAATTTGCTAACACTAAATAATTTACTAATGGAAAAGAACTCCTCAGAAAAGAACACCTCAATTTATAAACCAAATATGGGCCACAGGTTTGGAAGAATTAAAATTGGAGTCTATTAATGGCAGATATTAGATATGTCAATAACCTAACATATCTGAATAATACGGTACAGATACTGAATAAGATCTAGGAACAATCAATCTAAAAATGAAATAAGAAGACCAAAGAGATAGGGGTTTCCTCATTAAATTGAATGGCTAAGAATTGAGGGACTTCCATTAAGTTGACTGGAATAATGTAATCTATATACATACACAAGCCTAATTTCTAAAACAATTTTTGGATGTAATTAATTTATAGCTAAAGAAAAGAGCTATATTCCCATTGAAATGGAAAAACTTTCATTTTTTGATTGCTGTATTGCAAGTAAAACAAAAAAACAGGGAGGACGAAAAGATCATTAGAGCAACTTGTAGAGAGAAGAATTACATCAGATTTATTCCAGAAAATGTTTGACAAACTAGACAATAAATTAGCTGAATCATTTGATATTAAGTTGACATCTTTTGAAAAAAAGAATGCATCAAAGATATATAAAAAGAAGATAAAAGAAGAAGAAGATGGAAGCTCTGTACAAGAAGTGCCTGGAGATATAAAACAGATTACTGGCACATAGAATTCTGGAGAGTAAGATAGAAGTTACAGATAGAGTTCAAAAGAGAATAAGATAATCTGGCGCTGTTGGAAATAAGAGTGAAGAAATTTTATTTGCCCAGGTATTTATTTATCCCAATCCTGTATTAGACAGGAAAAGGAATGAATTATATCTATAGTGTCAGATCAAAGTAATTTTATTTACACTGTTTTATTATTCCCATGCTATAAGTAATCTTTATGTACATCATAGTGGAATCCTTCCAATGCTAAGCTTAAATGTTTTGCAGTCCATGATCATCTGGCTCTATCTCTCTTATCCAGGGGTGGGATTCAAAAATTTTAACAACCAGTTCTGTGGGCGTGGCTTAGTTGGTGGGTGTGACTTGGTGGTCATGTGACTGGGTGGACATGGTTTGGTGGTCATGTTATTGGCTGGGTGTGGCCAACTCAATATCACTCACATTGAGGCACACATCTCCTCACCTGGCCTCTCATAACTGTGGAGATGCTGCAACAGTCGTAAATGTGAAAAATGGTCATAAGTCACTTTTTTCAGTGCTATTATAACTTTGAATGGTCACTCCATACAAGCAAAGTACCAGCAAAGGAGGGGAAAAAAACTCCAGAGACGTTCCTGAGTCAGGAAGTCTAGTCCTGCCAAGAATGTAATATGGGTTAATGGAGAGGCAGTTTCTGTAAGCAACACCAGAATGCTACCTCCCTTCCTTACAGGATTAGGCCACTAATTTCTTCTTACAACCGGTTCTCCAAACTGCTTAGAATGTTAACAACCGGTTCTAGCGAACAGGTGCGAACCTGTAGAATCCCATTTCTGCTTTTATCCTGTAGTCAGGATTCACACTGTTGTTCTGTCTCTGAAGCACTAGATGTAATAGCACTATCTCTCTTATCCTGTAGTCAGAACTCACACTGTTGTACTGTCTCCGAAGTTCTAGATGTAGTAGTTCTATCTCTCTTATCCTTTACTTGGGCCTCACACTGTTGTACTGTCTCTAAAGTTCTAGATGTAGCAGCTCTCTTATGCAGCATTGCAAGTCGTCTATTCCTCTCCTTGGAAGTTTCTTGTCTTCACTAGTGTTTCATTTTTGTAGTCTTTGATTGCACATGGCCAATCGCCTGATGTTTCCTTGGAGACATCATTACAGCAAGGAAATATATTATTATGGAATACAATAAAGTAAATGCAAGAAAAGGACACTTGGGCCTGGGCCTGTTACCTCAGCCACTGTGGTGAGAATAAGAGACCTAATTGCCATGGCCAACAGCCTTGGAAAAGTTCTACAGGAAACAGCCTTTGAGGCAATTATTGATTATCTGCATTAGCAGGCACCTCCCCCGACAACTTGCCCTCTTTGCTTGAAACTGAGGGAATAGGGTGTTTGTTGTTATTGTTGTTGTTGTTTAAGAACCAACCCCCTTTAGCAGAGGGAGCCCCCTTTTTTTGTAAGAACCAATCCCTCTTACCAGAGGGAGCCCCCTTGTGGAATACTGTGAAGCTGTTACCATGGCAACTCCACTGTGCTGTACAGTAGAATCCATTTTAATGCACAACAGACGCTATCTTAACAGAATTTGGATCCAAAATGCTCACTATCACTGTGATTTGACATGATAGATATAATTCAGTCCTTTTCATTTCAGTGGCCCAGGTGTTCCTGAATTATGTTGGAACACACACACGCACACATTTATATATAGAGAGAGAGATTTAGAGCGACCCCGAAGGACAAAATTAACCCAAACTATTTTAGATGAGATAAAGAGAAAAGAAGAATTAAAGACATATTAAAGAGAAGATAAGTATTTCTCAGTAAGTTATATTCGTACAGATAGCCTTCAACTTACAATCACATTTGAGCCCAAAATTTTGATTGCTAAACAAAACAATTTTTAATTGAGTTTTGCTCCATTTTATGATCTTTCTTGCCACAGTTGTTAAGTGAATCATTGCAGTTAGTAATATGATTGTTAGATGAATCTGGTTTCCCCATTGACGTTGCTTGTCAGAGGATTGCAAAAGGTGTCCACATGACCCTGGGACACTGCAACCGACATAAAATCCTGCCAATTGTCAAGTTTCCTGATCATACGACCATGGAGATGCTGCAATGGTCATAAGTGTGAGCAATGGACTCGTAAGGCCCAACTACAGTTGAAAATGCTAGAAATGAATGTATTACCTGGAAGTGTGTTTTTTGTTTCGACAATACATGTTTTAACAAGTGGTGTACAAGTGGTAGAAGGAAACATCTAAATTTGTGTGATGGGGAAAAGCCGTTAGTTCAATATAAAGACCTACAATATGCAAAGGAAAGAAGAGAATTGAGTCTACTTCAGTGGTTCTCAACCTGTAGTCCACAGATCACTAGGGGGCATTGAACACTTGAAGAAATATTATGACTTAAGTCTTGGGTATCTGTGACCATGGTCTGTGTTTAAAAATGGTATTTAAAGGGGGGTCCATAGTGAAGAAAAGGTTGAGAACTACGTTGATCAACTTTGTTTGAAATTTTATTTTGCAACTTGCTGTTTGGTTTGGATGAAAGAGTGGACACTGCCAAGAAATAGAAAGCTTTTGGAATTAGAAGAACACAATATGACATTTGGGAGGCATGGATATTTGTGGTCTGATAAGACAATGATAATGTGGATTATGTTAGACATGCCATATTGAAAAAAATGGAAGAGATACAAGTCCAGGTTGTGCCCATAACACCTTTGTGGCTCTCAGCCTAAGAAGAACTTTATAGGTTATGAAAAACAGGCAAAAATACATGGTTCATCTAGTATGAGAAGTTAGAATTTGGTCAAGAGCAATACAGAATAAAATCCAGAGAAGTACCAAAGGCAGAGGAATATAACTGGCAGGGGTTTTCTTATTTACAATTGTAAGAAAGTTTTAACGTACCCAAAGCTGTACACTTTGGAATGTTGTAAGACTGAGTTTGAAATAGAACTGTGTCCAAATGATTAACATGTAATTGCAAAAATATGTAAACTTTTGAGAGGAACAATGGCTTAGCGGTTAAAGATGCTGAGTTGTCAGCTGACAGCCTATGTTCAACACTCAAGCACCGTTCCTGTCCCAGGTCCTGCCAATAATTCAAAAGCATGTGAATGCAAGTAGATGAATAGATACCACTTTGGTGGGAAGATAACAGCATTCTGTGCACCTTTGGCATTTTGTTATAGATCCTGCTGGTCACATGATCACAGAATATTCCTTTGGACAATGCTGGCTCCCTCGGCCAAGGAAATGGAGATGAGCACTATTTGTTTGTTTGTTTGTTTGTTTTATTTGTCAATTGCTTACAAGATAATAGGTATAAGTAAAAACATAGTTATGCATACATGGATACATATAAGAAAAATAAAAATATATAAAAGAAACAATAGGGCAGGGATAGTAGGCACGTTGGTGCGCTTATGCACGCCCCCTACAGACCTCTTAGGAAAGGGCTGAGGTCAATAGTAGACAGTCTAAGGTTAAAGTTTTGGGGGTTTGGGGAACCACAGTCAGGTAGAGTATTCCAGACATTGACCACTCTGTTACTGAAGTCATATTTCCTGCAATCAAGTTTGGTGCAATTAACCTTGAGTTTGTATCTATTGTTTGGTCTTGTGTTGTTATGGTTGAAGCTGAAGTATTCATTGACAGGTAGGACATTGCAATGAATGATTTTATATACTATACTTAGATTGGATCGAAGACATTGACCACTGCATAGTTCTAGGTTTTCTAGTTCTAGAATTTCGAGTCTGGTGGCATAAGGTATTCTGCAACGAGTAGAGGAGTGGTGAACTCTTCTTGTGAAATATTTCTGGACTTTCTCAACTATGTCAATATCAGAAATGTAATGTGGGTTCCAGACTGATGAGCTGTATTCGAGTATTGGTCTAGCAAATGTTTTATATGCTCTAGGTATCAGTATAATATTACCAGAGAAAAAGCTACATAAGATTAGGTTAACAACTCTTAATGCCTAGAGTCGGACACAATGGGACAGGGAAATTTTTATCTTTACATTAATAAACTTTTACTGAACTTTTAAACACTACCATATGAAAGTGGATGTTTTGCAGAAAACAGAAAAAAAGATGAACTTATATGAGCCGTGATGGCACAGTGGTTAGAATGCAGTATTGCAGGCTAATTCTGCTGACTGCCAGCTGCTAGCAATTCAACAGTTCCATTCTCACCGGCTTAAGGTTGACTCAGTCTTCCATCTTTCCGAGGTCATTAACTGAGGACCCAGATTGTTGGGGGCAATATTCTGATTCTGTAAACCGCTTAGTGCTCTAAAGCACCGTGGAGCAGTTTGTAAGTCTAAGTGCTATTGCTATGATTGTTTATGATTTTGATTATAGAAAGAAGAGATTCACATTGTTACGTTAGAGCAGTGGTGGCTAACCTTTTTCAGCTCCCATGCTGAAAATTGTGCGCACAGTCATGTGCCAGCACCCAGAAGGCAATGCGTGCTGGGCCCCCTTGTGTAGGCTTCAGCTCCCAGAATTCTCCACCAAGCATGAAGCTTACACACTTTAAAGTTGCCAAGATTGAGAAATATAAAGTATTGGAAAATGAGTGCACTCCTTTGACCACCACCCTATTTCCACTTCAGCCATTTAACAAATTAACAGAGTTGGAAGGGACCTTGTAGGTCTTCTAGTCCAATCCCCACCCAAGCAGAAGACCCTACACCATTTCTGACAAATGGCAGTCCATTCTCTTCTTGAAAACTTCCAGTGCTGAAGCTCCCACAACTTCTGAAGGCAAGCTGTTTCATTGGTTCATTGTTCTCACTGTCAGAAAATTTCTCCTTATTTCTAGGTTGAATCTCTCCTTGATTAGTTTCCATCCATTATTCTTTGTCTGGCCTTTGTGTGCTTTGGAACACACCTTGACTCCCTCCCTCTCTGTGGCAGCCTCTCAAATATTGGAACACTGCTATCATGTCTCTCCTGCTTCTTCTCTTCACTAGACTAGCCATGCCAAGTACTTGCAACTATTCATTGTATGTTTTAGCCTCCAGCCCAACTACTTTGGTTGTTCTTCCTTGTATTCTTTCTAGAGCCTCAACATATTTTTATAATGTGGTGATCAAAGCTGGGTGCAGTATTCTAGGTGTGGTGTTACTAAGGCTTTATAGAGTGGAATAGTATCTCACTCAATCTTGATTGTGTCCTTGTGTTAATGCAATTTAGGATTGCATTGGCTTCTTTGGTTGCCACAGCACATTGTGGCATATTTAATTGTTTGTCCACTAAGACTCAAAGTTCCCTCTCACAGTTACTGCTATTATTATTTCTCTTTCAGTCTTTGCCTTTTTCGTTAGCATGTTGTGTCCTGAAATCCCTTCATACTGTTCCTCATCATCCTATTTATTTTAATACCACGTCTCTCTCTCGACTCCAAGCAAAACAGAGAAAGCAATCATTTTCATTGGGGGAAAAGAGAGGTATATTTGGAGCTATTTGTCTGTTTTTCTGTATTTGTCATTTTGAATTTCTTCTTTCAAAGCAAGTGAAGTCCTACTTAATTTCTATGCAGTTTCAGTTCTCTCACTCTATATACTGCATCTAGCTAATTGTACAATTTCTAGATCTATTTCTGTCATGGAATCTTCCTTGCTTCCTTACTTCATGTTATTTTAATTTGGGAAATGCTCAGAAGTTTTGGAAGAAGAGTCAGAGAAATTAGCCCAGGAAATCCAGATTCCCTGAGGACAGATCCCTCCTGTTCCTGTTTCTGTTGCAGTGCCATGACTGCCATGAGTGCAGTTTTCTCCATTAGTTGGTGACATGCTAAAATGAGACACTAGCAAAGCCAGAGGGAAAAAAACCAACTATCTTGCCTGTAATAAGTAATACAATTACAAATTAGAATGCATGATTTATAAATAGATGGAACAAAATGACAATAGAGACAATTCTGTGATAGCGCCTCAAAAATTACCAGGCAACATTCATGAGAAAAGGCCAGGAGAAATTTTGTGGGGAAAGGCCATGAAATATATCAGTTAAAGAAGTAGATTGGTAGCATATACGACAGGTTGGCTAACTCATATACAAAAAGCATCACTATGCAACATTTACTTATGTTGTTATTAACAGTATAGCTGATGTTGTTGTTTAAATACACTGCATATTTTTTCCAATAAAATCAGTGTCACCTCTTTGTTTTCACATCCATCTTCTATAGTAAATTAGACTCAATATTTCTGGAAGCTTCATGGCAAAATGAGGATTTGAACTAAGTCTTTGTAACTCTATTGTGCCCCATTTTCTTGAGTAGCAAGAAACTAGCCTGATCAGTTGGTTAATTTCTCTAACCTAACTAATCTCGTTCTCAATTGATGACTGAGAATATCTATGACATCTAACATAATTAAATTCCTTTGACAATGTTTATGTGCCACACCTATGTTTCATTGACACAGATTATAGGAATATTAACTTTGCTCATATAATTCAATGGTCTCTGTTACTTTTTCCAATGGACCTGAGGATTACATAGCTCTACTTTTGGTCTCTAAAAAGGACCCTTCATGTTACAATTTACAATGCATATTCAATTTTTTTTTTAAAAACATACATTTAAAAGATAATATATAACTTTAGACATGTATAGTGAATATAGCTCAGAAACTAGATTAAGTACTAGGTTTAAGAGGATGGATTAAATGGAAAGGCTCTTACAAAGTCACAGATCTATTGATAATTATTTATTGCTGGAAGCCATTCCCAAAGTTTATTTTATGAAACCAGCATCTTCTTCCTGGAGGTGCACAAGAGTTTGTTTTTCATGCTGTCCTTGGATGTTTATAATTTTCTTCAGCAGCTGGAAAGAACCGGAAAAAATATACATGACGATTATGTGTCTGTGAGGAGGAAACAATGGGGGGCCAGAAGAAGGTGGGAAGGAGGAAACAGCTGGAGCTCAGAGAAGGTGACAAGGCAAGTATGGATGAAAAAAAAAAATAGATGGGGGGGATTAAGATAAAGTCTCAGATTGGACCTTTATGTTGAGAATCCAGACTGCAGTATACTTTTAATCATGTGAGTAAATTTTGAAAGAAAGTGAAGATAGCATGTAGGAAATCACTATCTGAAGATGTAAATCAATGTCTGGCTGGCTGAGGAATTCTGGGAGTTGAAGTCCACTTATCTTAAAGATGGTAAGATTGAAAAACATTGAAGTAGATTCTTGGAGGGGCTAGTTTACTAAAATGACATCAACCAAAGAGATCATGGCAACTCCCTTCTTTTATGTCATAGATATATCCAGGTTAGTCATTTTTTCTGATATACTCTTCTGCACAAGAAACCAAACAAAAAGTCTTATTCAAAATTCTTTATATAGAAGAAAGTACTGAGAAATAGAGCAACTTGATCTATTTAAAAATGAATAGATCAACGTGGAAATGATTTACTCTTTGTAAAAAATGTCAAGGGGTTAAAGAATTTGGGGAAAAGAAATTCCATACAATATGCCAATACTAAATTTATTTAGCTCAGCCTCCTTTACACTCTCTAGTTTTCTAGCTCACCCACTGGAAATGTCAGGCTGGAACTTGAGTCTCCCAATTATGCCCTCTTAACACTGAGTTACACTCCTTTTCCCTTCCATATTATTATCTTATTCTTTTAGAGCCAGAGAAGAAAAGGAGGTCATGACTAATTATATTCTTCTCCACAACTTTATTACATATTCAGGGAAAGAGAAGACAAAGAACTCACATTATTTTTGTGGAAAGACACAAATGCTGATTGTGACTGGTTTTCATAATTAGCAAAAGAAATGGAAAATGGAATTGCCTGAATTTGAAAAAGTTCTGCCTAGTAGTGCCTCCTTATGCTTATCAGTTCCCTGTCAGCGGAGGATGTTGTCTGGGTGATCTGGGACCAATTGTCCTCTCAATCCAACCTATCTTACAGGACAGTTGTTGTGAGGAAAATAGGAACAGAAAGTGCTACAATCATTGCCTTGAGCTCCCAAAGGAAAGGGGATATCAATCTATCAAATAAATAAATGAACATGTGAACTTTAATAAACTCGTAATTTAGAAGTACTATTGAATATGGCAACTCTATGATTGCCAAAAGAGACGTTATGATTTACCCAAGCAGAAAAAAGGAGTGGCTCTTCAAAGAACTATGTCTCTTACTCCATAGAGGGGAAAAAAGGCTTTTTCCTCATTTAGAGGCATTTAGTCCAAATCTAATTCAAAGACATAAAACTAGGAAGGTCAGCAGAAACCTAGAATGTGTGTTCAATAACAGTTAATACTTGTATCACAACCCAGTCAAGTATAACAGTAGTTTGATGACAAACCTTTTTGTTATGGACAAGTGCATAACAAACAAGCATAACTACGCAGACTTCGGTCCAACCTAAGCGTAGTACACAAAATTATCCATTGTAATGTCCTACCCGTCAATGACTTCTTCAACTTCAACCACAACAATACACAAGCCCATAATAGATACAATCTCAAGGAAACCATACCAAACTTGATTGCAGGAAATATGACTTCAGCGACAGAGTGATCAATGTCTGGAATACTTTACCTGACTCTGTGGTTTCTTCCCAAGACCCCCAAAACTTTAACCTTAGACTGTCTACTATGGACTTCGCCCCATTCCTAAGAGGTCTTTAAGGGGTGTGCATAAATGTACCAATGTGCCTATGCTCCCTTTTATTCTTATCCATTTCATGAATTAACAATCATGTTTATACTTATATCTGTTATCTAATACATGCTCGACCAATAAAATAAATAAATAAATTGTAACTATACCACAGTTAATATACATATGCACAATAAATGGCCATGCCAAGCAGTTTATCATTTAAAGACACTGATGTTGAGGAATTTAGTATGTGTTACCTCTGTGATTTGACTTCATATTTTCTCTAAACTGTATTTTCTTTCCAAGTCTGAAGATAATTATTGAATTTGCTTGAGTGATGAACGTTTTAAAAGCAATATATTAAAATATGTACAATTTGGTGGCTGCAACAGAATAAAGTAGATCAGTTTTTAAAAGGTGTTCCTTCTCTTCAGGATATCACAAGCTGCCATGTATTTTTAATTCGAATTGACCATTTTGAGGAATAAACTAGATGAGATGCTTGCTATGAAATTTGGAATTGCATAGACTTTTTTAAACTACAGAACTGTCACATTCTGAAAGGTTAGACTGGGTCTGGTGGTAGGAGAATTAATCTTTAAATTGTTGCTCACTTCTTTGGCAAATGGCCAGCATACAATAAGAGAACCTAATAAGTCTAATAAAAAGAGCCTAATAAAAACTTGAAAGTTCAGTGGATCGAAACTATGTCCCCAGATTTGTTACAATTAAATTCTTTTTGCCCACCTGCAATTATTTCATTTCTTTAAAATCTTCAAAACACTTTTTAAAATAGTTTAGAATTTGGCTTTAACAGCCTTCCAGGCCTTCCTTTAGTAGTGTTTAGTATTCACTCACAGGTAAATATACTATATTTTCAGTTTAGGGCCTTCCCTTGTATTCATTCTTCTGAATGGGCTCCTGGATCTGAGCCTTCTCTGAGGGTTCCATTGGCTTGGCTATGCAAAGCTAATAGTGTGAGAAACATCATAACTACTTAGTTTCCCCTTGAAGTTTAATTTTATGAACAAACAAGCCAAACACATACATATACAGATGAATATGCACCACATGTCTGAATGTCATTTGAAGTAATACAAAAAGAAAGAAAAATGGTGCCAGATCAGTATATCTGAAATTCCAGTTTGCAGAGATTTTGGGTGTTGTTCAAACTGAGAAATGTCTTATACAGACATAAACCTAACCTTTTCCTCATAAATCTGTTCTCCCTGAAGTACCAGCACTTTAGATCTACTTTATGCACTGCAGAAAGATACCACACTCCAGCAACAGACAGGAAATTAAAGTGTCCTTGTCATATCCTCCATTTAAAAAGCACCTGCATTTTTTGTCCTCCTTAGTATTGTGGTGGCTATTTCCAGAACCTGGAACTTTTGTCTATATTAATGTTGGTTCTGAGTGTGTGTTCCTTGAACTTTAAAGATGTGTATTTGAAGGGACAAAGGAGCGGAAACAGATGGGGAAACTAAAGGAATGCGTCAAGGAAGGCCCAACTGTGCTCAGAGCAACTTCTCATAAATGGGGGATTCTTCACATAAGATATTCCAGAAATGCAATGAACAAAGTGGGAGAGAGGTATTAATTTCAGCAAAGTTTTTATAAATCTACCTCCTGGACATTCTTTCTCTAAAAATACAACACAATAACCAATATTCTTAGAATGGATAATAAGTCTGATTTGAGTTTCCTGATTGGATGTAGAGAACATTTTTCCTCATTTCCTCCCACCCTTTCTGCCTTTTCAACTTCAGTCTTAAATTTTAAATCTTTACGGTATATCATCTTTAAACAGAATTGCAAGGTTTGTTTGCTTCTGCATCTAACTATGGCACTACATATGTCTAACCTATAGGAACTACTACATATGTCTAGATATAGGAACTGTGCTGGGTACTAATTGCACTGGTTACACATGTGCTAATTATAATCTTTCCAAAGTGAACAAACTTAGAGCCTTAATGACTGCCATCTCTTCATAATATTTTTATATTATATATTTATTTTATATAAAATTAAGTAAGAAATTTTGGATACAAGTTCAAATAATGATGCAAAGGAATTTAGAGATTAATATTGCTAAGAAACCAGCTCTTTTCATTGAGGCTTATGGACAACGAATTAGAAAAGACCATGATAGATTGACATTGTGTGTGATATGCACAATTAAACAGCACTAACGAAATTCCTACATTGGAAGATTATCAGAATTTGCAGAATGGTGAAATTAAACTGTTTGATCAGATAACAAATGGCATTTTTCTTCCCAAAGACTGAAATCTTATATGGGCAAAAGAAGGAGGGGAGATGAATTGACGATTACTGGGTCTGAAGATTAAGGAACGTGTGGATAAAATAAGAGATGAGGGAATTTGCAAAATATTTAGGAGTAGGGAGGGCCCGTGGCAAGATTTCCTCTACAGGGAGAAGGGGTTCCCACCAATAAAGAGCCCAGAGCTGCTTCAAAACTTCTACACTTTGCAATTATTATTCTTGAACAATAGGCAACAGGAAGTGAATTGATTTGATTTTCTGAGGATATTAACATGGGATCACAGAAAGACAACACCAATTCAGGAACACCACGAAAACCCTTTGTGAATTTCTTCCCTAGCATTCCACTTTGAGCTGGGAAAGAAAAAGAATTGAAGTGACCTGAAAAATGTGTCACCTTGGTGGCTAGACTGCCTTTCCTACCCACTCTACAAACTATGCAAAGTAGCATACTGTGGGCAGCTAAGTACAGCACTTCAGGTTAATGGTGATGGTAACAGAACAGATGATAACAGAAATGCTGAGCCACTTCCTGAACACACAAGTTGACCTTATTTTCAGGCTAGTAGGACAACTGCCAGCAGCTGACTGGCAGTTATATCAAACAAGGGGAGCGAAGGGTTTGTTCTTTGTAATTATTTATCTTTAAGATGAGGCCTTTGTAAGATTTTTCTCCTTTGGCTTGGGGTCATGATACAGTTTGATTTCTGGTGGCAGGTGGGGGATACCTTTTGCAATTATTTCTCAACAGTCACATAATTTGGATCATCTGCTTGCCTCTAATTATTGTTTTTTAGTCCTGAGCCTAGTTCCTATCTGACATTTAAATGTACCAGCTCTCAAATCTGCTGGATTCAGTAGGCAAATATTTATTTTAGATATGGCTTTTTAAAAATTAGGTATGTGCCATCAGGTCAACATCAACTCTTAAAATCTATATAGATTTTTTTTCCAGGATCTGCATATTGCTATGTCTCTGCGTTACATAACACAAAAATCATTTGAGGTCAGGAAGGATGTTCCCAAACTTTATAAACTGCAAAAAAATTTCATATCACATATTCCAAAGATTGTGCTGAGTCTTAGGAAACCTCATGATTTTTGCTCATATTAATGGGACAAATTTCTACAGCCAAAGTTGGAAACTATGTTCCCAAGGCACATAATTATTTTATAGTTCTCCGTGAAAACTTTGGCTTGGATTGAAACTAATTAAGATCATCTGTATAAACTGAACTAGTTATCCATTTGAAAGCAGTTGATATCAAATTGGTTTCAACAGAACTCCTGGGTAATCGTGATCTAATCTTTACCTCTGTAATGATTTAATTTTCCTTATTTTTTTATTTAGTTTTCATAGTATTTGGGAATTTTAGACTGCATCTCAAAATGTAATGCAGCCTAACCTACAACCATAATCAGGACTAGAATTTCCATTCTTAAGCAAGGCAATTGATAAGTGAGCTGTGCATTATTTTTACCATAATTGGCAAAAATGCAGGCATTACGTGAATCTGACTTTACCCAATGACTTTTCTTGTCAGAAGCAATCGGGAAGATTGCAAATGACAATCACACGACCCTTGTGAATTCATGCTGGTTGCCAAACACCTGAATTTTGATCACATGTTTAAGGAGATGCTGCAACAGTCATAAGTCTAACATTTTCATTGAGTTATAAGATAAAATAAGATACAAAATACAAAAGTAAGAAAATGGTGAGGAGGAAGAGGGGGAAGGGAAGTAAGGAAGGATAAGAAAAAAAGAAAAAGAAACATTGAATTCTGTTAAGTATGGTCAGTGGGTCCCATTGAGACACGAGGCTCGAGTAGTGAACAACAGCTCTTTATTAAGGAGGCAGATTCTGAGACGACAAGCCTAGCCGCGGCAGACCTTTATATAGAGCTGGCCGGGGCCAGGCAGCCTATGACAGTCTTTTAAGCTTGCCGCGCTTGGTTTCACCCAATCGCAGCAAACCCCATACGAACCAATCAAGAATGCTTATATTGTCCAATCACAGCCTGGCTATTCCAGACCAATAGGAATGCAGGTCTATGAGCCCGCTTAGTATGGAACAAATTCCGACTCTCTGTTACAGTAAAATAAGGCATTAACATCAAATCACAACTTTTTGTTTTTCATAATGATATGAACAAGCCATTTGTATAAAGATCTATCCATCTAATCTGTAAAACCCAAAATCAAAATTACATTCTTTTCCACATCAAGCACAAAATTCGGAAGCATTTTCCAGGTGGAAACGAAAATACTTATGTTTTTTTCTTTAATCAGATTAGTCAGTTTTGGCATTTCAGCCAACTCCATCAACTTCTGCAACCATTGTTCCATGGTAAGTATTGAAGTTTCCTTCCATTTTTGCACATACAATAGTCTTGCAGCTGTCAACATGTATAGGGTCAAAGTTCCAATTTTTTTTTCTCCAGGTCTTTTTCACTAGGCCCAAAAGGAAAAATACTGGTTTCATCTTTATCTCCAATTTCAAAAGCAACAGTCATAAGTGATGATCAGTTGTAAGTTACTTTTTTCAGTATCATTGTGAATTTGAATTTAAATGAATGATTGTAAGTCAAAGACTACCTGTATCTTTTTCATTCTCTCCCTGATATTTCCTTTAACAAACTCTCATCTAGGTATGAAAGAGACTTAAGTATGCACCCCATACACACACACACACACCTTATTCTAAGTCTTATTAAAGGGTTTTGTCACTCATTACTTGGAAAGAAGACAGGTGATTGCAGAGACATGGAACAGAAGCTCAGTTATGGGGACAACAAATATCATACACTCTTCTGCTTACTCAAGGACAGATGACTTTATTAACATGCATTGGGAAAGTCTTCTAGAAGAAAATATCTAGAACAGAATTTCTCAAACTTGGTAACTTTAAGATGCACCAAATTCAGCTCCCAGAATTCCTCAGCAAGTCTTGCTTGCTGGTGAATTCTGGGAGTTGATCCACACACATCTTAAAGTTCCCAAGACTGAGAAACACTGAACTAGTAGAACATTATGAGCCAGGGGTGAATGGTTCACGTTCCTTAATGAGAAATGACTATCTCTTGATAATGCTAATATTAGATTGTCTTTCTAATACTGAGATCCTTGTGGTGAATTCATAACAAGGAAATTATACTCAATCTTCCCTGAAACTACTTCACAAAGCTTCCTTACCGTAATTAATTTTTTCCTGATGCATTGAACACAACTTCTATTGACTGGGAAAAAGAGATCTGCATTTACATTACTGCTGAAGCAGAAACAGATATTGGAGATAAAATAGTTTAATGTATAAAGTAGGTATTTTAAATCTCTTAGAATGTAAGATTCAAGAGTTTCATATATACAGTTTCTCCATTTTATGGTTATATTATGAAATCTCCATATAATACATTTACAAAAAGAGAAAGAGAAAAAAATAAGGAAGCTATAAACTGAAAACCGCATGTCTCCACCGAAATATAAACATAGAATTTGCTTTTTTATTAGGTTTGTTCTGTTTATATCACTTCACATTTTTAAAAATAAAAATAAGCATAAATATTACAAAAAATGGTGTAACTTCCAGTTAATTCTCATCCAAAGGAAACCAAACTTGGGTTAAGTACTTCCTGTACAACTTCTCACCCCTTTGGAAGACAAATAACAACATACATGGGCCAGGATTACCTATTGTATTAATCCATTATTTGTTTGAATGAGAGTTTGTAGAATAAATCATAGGATCTGAGTTCAAAGAACATGCCAACCTATAAACAATGGTCTACATACAACACAGAGAATGAGTTCAGTGAAAAAACTAGGCTTGGCAGATGTCACATTAGAAACCACATTAGAAAGCATGTTAAAAAATTAAATATTTAGGAATTTGGTTAACGTCGAGGTGTTCCTCAATAAAAGAGGACAACTATATGAAACTGTTCCATCAAAAAAAGCAAGATTTGGAAGTATGGGGGAAACTACAATTATCTCTATTAGGAAGAATCGCATCTATTAGAATGAATATCTTACCCAAATTACTTTATTTATTCCAACAATCCCCATAAAATTGGATAAAAACTTTTTCACAAAAATAACTACAAAGTTTGTTTGAGCAGGCAAAAAGGCACAGATAAAATTAATTGCATTGCAGAATAGTAGAGGTAAAAGTGGCTTGGACTCCCGGCCTGGGAAATTTACTATATAAGCAGCAGTTTTGGTATGGATTAGAGAATGAGTAAATTTAAGTAATAGAAGAATCTTAACCCTGGAAGGGCATGATTTACAGAAAAGGTGGCATGCCTTCAAATGGGATAGTAGAAATAAGCCACATTTGTATTTTTATAGACATAACTTAATACAGACCTGGGAAGAGATCAAGAAAAAACACTATATGAAAACCCCAGGCTGGCTATCCACTATGGAGATGTAACTAAAATGGCTAGGTACTATGAAATGTTTGATAATCAAGGAATATTCAAAACCAATCAGGAACTAAATAAATATAGACTGGTATCCATATCTTCAGCTACAATCACGATATAAAAAAGACGCAGAGGAATATGGATTTGATACTGAATTAAAACAATTAGATGAAATCTTGGTAGGCCCAGAAAGAAATTAAAATCGAGAATATATAATTATTTATTAAAAATTGATATGGAGGAGGAAGTAGTAAAAGGACCCATGATAGCATGGGCAAGAAATATCAGACATAGTATTGAGCTTGAAGATTGGGAAAAAATTTGGAATAAAAAGTATACAATAACAAAGACTACTGCATACAAAGAAAATCAATATAAGATGTTTTATTGTTGGCACTTGGCCCCAACAGCAAAGATGTACCCAAACCTGAACCCAAGTTGTTGGAAATATAAACAGGGTCAAGGTATTTTATTTCATTCATGGTTCGCTATGCACCGAAGTTAAAAAATATTAGATTAAAATCCAAAAATGATTATACCAAATTACAAAATGTCAATAGAATTGAAGCCAGAATTGTTTCTTCTAGGGATAATTATGGGGAAATTTAATAAAAAGACAAAATATATGATTTTGCATATAACTATAGCAGCGAGAATCACACTCGTACAATGTTGGAAAAAGGAATCTATACCGTCAGAAGATTTTAGATTGCACAGATAAACTCATCTTAGAGTTAAAAAGAAAGGAAGACTCAGAATATTATACAGTTTGGGAAAATTGGTATGAATGGATGGATAATAGGAACAAGAATTGTAGAAATTAGAAGAAGATATAAAAACATATACAAATAATTAGAAATATATGGCAAGGTAAAATATAGATAATAGTAAGAGTTATTTAACATACTTGTACACATAGTCTTTGAAATTAAGCTGGATATATTTATACCTATATTTTTATATATTTATTTATATACCTATGGATCTATATCTATATCTAATCTATATCTATATCATATATATCTATATATCTATCTATCTATAAATAATTAGAAGTAGAATTATATACATATTTATATATACTAGCATCAATATATAGTAATACCACAGACAGTAGAATACATATAACCAGGGGCGGGATTCTACTAGTCCAGACTGGTTCTATAGAACCAGTTGTTATGATTCTCCATAGTTTGGAGAACCGGTAAATTGGGACTCTGGCTGGCCCCACCCCTCTCTGCCCACTTTTCCTCTGCCTGTCTGTCAGTCCTTATCATGCATGAGCGGCATTGCATGCATGCGCAACAGTGCTTCCTACAGCCTACTCTTGTGCGCCTGCCAGGCCAGCTGCAGCCCTGCCTTTACTGATCTCCCTGGGTGAGTGAGGCTCTGTAAGCCCTGGTCACCTCCCCCCACACACTTTCCTTTGGCTTCTGCCAGTAGTCACCCCCCCCCCCCCCCACTTGCCTTTTGTCGCCACCACCAGTCACCTTTTCCCCACCAGTTGCCTTCTGCCAGGAAACATGTGGAGAGGCTTGTATAGACTCCGGCCCGGTCAGTGGCTGCTTCTCTCACCTGCTGCTGCATAGCAGAAAGCTTCCAGGTCCCCCTCCCATTAGAAACAGTTTCCAGGCAAGCAGAGAAGCAGGCCAGGTTGAATCCTGCTTCTCTCTGCTTGCCTGGGAGCTGTTTCTGATGGTGGGGGTTGGAAGCTTTCTGCTGTGTTGGGAAACTTTTGCTCTCCCAAAAACAGCAGCAGGTGATAGAAGCAGCCACTAACCTGGCTGGAGCCTACCCGAGCTTCTCCACGCGTTCCTTCCTGTTGCTGTTGATGGGAGAGCAAGAGTTTCCCAGCACAGCGGAAAGCTTCCAAGTCCCCTTCCCATTGGAAATGGCTCCCGGGCAAGCAGAGAAGCAAGCCAGGTTGAATCCTGCTTCTCTCTGCTTGCCTGGGAGCTGTTTCCAATGGGAAGCGGCTTGGAAATTTTCTGCTGTGCTGGCAAACTTTTGCTCTCCCAAAAACAGCAGCAAGAAAGAACACGTGGAGAGGCTCGTGTCAGCAAGGCACCCCTTGATTGAGTCCAGCACAGCTGATGGTGGCTGAAGGGAGCAGAGCCTGGAAGCCCTGATGCACCATGTGTATGGCTGCATGGATGGCGGGGGGGACTGGTCCCAGGAGCCCTGACGCTGCCAGAATCACCATTGCTGCCTCACTGCTGCTGCATCCCCCACCCCCTGCAGGTATAGTGAGTGTGAGCCCTGGGATGGGTGACTTTTCCAGGCCAAGAGTGGAGGCGAGAAAGTGAGAGCAGCCCCCTTGGTACAGAGAAAAGTCACATGTCTCCCTATATTCCTCTCACCACGAGCAGCCACTTGCTGCACCTTGAAGCTTAGCGCACTTCACAAATGAGGTGCAGGGGACGAGGCTACTTGCGGAAAAAGGAATATGGGGAGACGCACAACTTTTCTCCATGTTGAGCTGCTCTTGCCAATGACTCCAGACTGTTTTGCCCAGCTAAGACTAGATCAGGGGTCCCCAAACTTGGCAACTGTAAGACTTATGGACTTCAATTTACAGAATTCCTCAGCCATCTTTGCTGGCTGGAGAATTCTGGGAGTTGAAGTCCACAAGTCTTAAAGTTGCCAAATTTGGGGACTTCTGGACTAGATTATCAAGGAAGAGAGTAATATGCAGCAGATGCCTAGCAAAATTTAGTAATACTGCAGATTGGCTGTTTACATTGAAATCAGGTGCAAGGTAGTGATGGTAGGTAAATTATTGGGCAGTTTAGTTGGTATTTATTTCAGTGGGCTGATTTTAGAAAGCTAAACAGGATCAAACCTGGTAAGTACTTGGCTGGGAAGCCAACACAGAATAGCGTGTGGAATGGAATGGGGTTGGAAAGGAAAGATGGAAGATAGAACAAGATAATTTTTATTGTCATTTTTTTACTGTAAGTACACTAGCACACATTAAAAATGAAATATATATACATATCCATACACATACATAACACACATATACATATGTTTTACACACACACACACACACATACACACACACAAAATCATTGCTCAAAAGAATTGTTTAAAAGAAAATAGAAAAATGGCTCTTTGAGTGTTTAAGGTTGCAGACCCCTGGGTTAAGCAAACACCATGGTCATTAAGTGAACCTTGTGGTCATTAAGCAGACACTGGTTGTTAAACAAGTCCATTTTCCCCAATGGGCATTTTTAACTGGAAACCAGAAAGAATTGTTGGAAGCTGACAAAAAACATAGAAAACCTCAGTCACAAGACTGTGTGGGATGTTGTAACTGGTCATAAGAGTGTGTGTGTGTGTGTGTGTGTGTGTGTGTGTGTGTATGGTTTTCAAAACACCAAAAACAGGTCAAGTAGATCTGGGGAGGTCAGTCGTAAATTAGAACATTTGCTAAGCAGCAAGGCCATTAAGCAAAGACCACTTATATTTGGTTTGCCAGTCACATGTCCACCTAGCTATGCCCACCCCAGTCACATGATCACCTAGCCATGCCCAGTCAGCAAGCTACGCCCACCCAGTCACATGATCACCAAACCACATCCATAAATTAGGTCACACCCACAGAACCAGTTGTTAAGAAATTTGAATCCCACCCACGCTTATAACACTTTGTTTGTTTATTTGTATTTATTAGTACCTGTATTTATTATGATTCATTATTAAGAAGAACCATATGTACTGTTAAAGTTGATTGAGTTTTGTAAAAGAAAAAAGTATAATAAAGATATTTATAAAAAAAAGAAAACAAGATACATACAAAAATACATTCAACAGTGTCCTCAATAATAAAACAATCTAGAAATCTCTAAAAGAAAAAAAGAAAAAAGAAGAGTTTAGAGAAAAAGAAGTTAGAGTTTAATGCAAAGAGTTAGAGAGTTAGAGAAAAAAAGAGTTAGTTTAATGTTTAATGTGGATTATGTTAAGCACTAAGGACAACAGCTGCTGAAGTAACTTCAACCTTTTGAAATTAACAATGTTGAAATCATAAATCATTGGTTTGATTTAATAGGTGCAGATTTCCCTTAATAATGTTACCAGCTTTCATAGTTGCACATCTTGTTTTTTGTTTAATCAGATAAGAGATTTCTTTCCCAATCCATAATGGTGAATATGGAAGACATGAGCTGAAAACAGTGAGATTTTTTGCAGGGTGTTTATGGCTGTTTTATAAGCATTTGTTAAAAATTGCCCCAGTAAATAATTGACCAGTGTTTAGGTCATGCTAATGTTTGATTTATGGTTATATCACGTTTTGGAATTTGGAAATTGTCAGCCTAGGCAATTTTATCCTGGCTACCTGGATGTTTAAGATCTCTCACACTGATTTGAATATACTGGATTATTTACCTGTTAAGAAATACAGCCTTAACTAATAATTAAGGTCCTTGGATAGTAAAAAAAAAAGACCAGTATCTTCTTTGTCCTACAATCAAAGGCCAATCTGCTTATCAAGTTTATTTTGGGAAATAAATGTACCTGGATTATGCCGGGAAATAAATTTCACTTTTTGTCCCTTGCATATTTTGGACTGGAGAGGAAGGATATCCAATCCCATTTACCCACCACCTTCTTTGCTTCGCCTGGAAAGCCCCATGGTTATAGGACTGGCCTTTGAAGGAATTGTTCTCAGTTCCCAGAAAGGCTGCTGGAAAATTCTGTTTGTATAAACTCTGTATTATTTTATTTATTTAAAGTATTTATAACTAACCTTATGTTGGCGGATCTCACAATGGAAAATGGCATGTAAACATGTAACAGAAGTCCCACAGTAGGAAGTCAAGGCCAATCAACAGTGGGCTGAAACCTAAATATTTGGGGTGAACAGCTAGATGTTCACAAGGGGCCAAATTAAAATTAAGATATGCCCTCAAACAAGCCATTCCATAATCAAGATTATGAAAAAGACTTACATTTTAGGAAAAAGGAAGATGTTTTCTAAATGGCCCCTTACAAATCCTCTCTTAACTTAATTCATATTTTGATTGATTTTCCTTTCTCTTTTATACCAGACAGAAAAGGGGGAAAATGGAACAATTTTGGTGTAATAGTTAAAGTTGTGAATTAGTGGCCTGACATTATGGGTTCTAATACTTTTTGAGGGATGAAAGCCACCTGATTTTGTGCCAATCATTGACTCTCCACTCAATCCACCTTACAGGATTGGGTGTTGTGTGGAACACTGAAGGAAGAACCCCTTGAACTGGGCAAAATACAGATGGATTATAAATCTAATAATGTTTTTTTTTAAAAAAACAAAAACCACTTGGTACATTTTTTGAACAAAGAATTCTCTTTGAGCAGGTGTGAATAAGGAAGTTGATAGCAGGGTTTAGCTGACTTTGGTTAGCTGGTCTTGAAAAATTAGAATGGAAGGGGAGACCAATGGAAAAATCTCAGGAATCTAAATAGATCTATATAGATATAAGTGTGTGCGTGTGTGTATTCCAGCATGACTCTGGAACACCTTGAGCAATTTCAACCAAACGTGGTACACAGATGACTTACACTCTTGAAAAAAAATACAGTGGCGGTACGGCAGCTAACATCCCTCGGGAGGGTGTGTGCCTTAAAATGACTTCTACTGTACAGTACAGTGGAGTTGCCATGGTACTGGTTTCACAGTACTCCACAAGGGGGCTCCCTCTGGTAAGGGGGATTGGTTCTTATAAAAAACAAAGGGGTTCCCTCTGGTAAGGGGCCCTCAGCTTCAAGCAAAGAGGGCTAGTTGTCAGGGCAGGTGCCCACGAATGCAGATAATCACCTCAAAGGCTGTACTCTGTAGAATTTTTCCAAGGCTGTTGGCCAGAGCAATTATGTCTCAAATTCTCACCACAGTGGTTGAAGTATCAGGGCTAGGCCCAAGATGCCTCCAAGGAAATGTCAGGAAATTGGCCAAGTGCAATCAAAGGCTACAAAAATGAAATACCAGCGTAGACAAGAAACTCCAGAGGAGAGGAATAGAAGACTTGTGACGCTGTGCAAGAGAGCTACTACATCTAGAACTTCAGAGACAGTACAACAGTGTGAGTCTCGACTACAGCATAAGAGAGATAGAGCTGCTACATCTAGACATTCATAGACAGTACAACAGTGTGAGGCCTGACTACACTATAAAAGAGATAGAGCTGTTACATCTACAGCTTCCTTTATAATTTGTATACTCTACTTACAGTTTTAAAACCCTGTAAATAAAGTTACTTTGATTTGACATTATAGATATAATTCATTCTTTTTCCTGCCTAATACAGGATTGAGATAAATAAATACCTGGGCAACCCCAGGTTATCAGCTAGTTGGGAATAAAAAGACAGTCCCTGAAGAAGACCATGGCAGACCATGGCAGTATTGTAGGCAGGAAAACAATACGCACTTGTCTGCATAATGACCAGTAGTAGGAACTGAACATTCAGATAGTTTATCTTCAACAAGTATCATTCAGCTTTTGATGAGAGAAAACAAGAACCTTAATTAACTTTAATTACATTCTTCAAAATTGTTACATATAAATGGCTGCCCCCTCGTAGCCAACATATCTAACCTGATTATTAAATTAACTCAAGCTCTGGTTTGCACAAAGCACTATGCAGATATCCTCACACAATGTAACCCTCCAAAACTTGGCCAGGTACTTGGCAGGTTGTTTGAATGAGGCCACTAGGATTATAAATGATAAATGTTGTGAACACTGGAATTGTGTCTTTACTTTTTAATCTTTCTGGTTCTTATTGAGGATGTTCAAATATTGTTGAGCTGCAAAGACAGTCCAGGTCATCCTAAAAAGGCCATCCTTTTTTTGTTCCATCTTTCTTAGAATTAAAGGCTTTCCGAGAGCTGGGTCCCCTCACATAATATATCCAAAGTGGGATAATTTGAACTTGGTCATTTGTGCCTTGAGGAAGAAATCTGAGATGATTTGTTTAATTGATCTATGGGTTAATGTTTTATTAATTTTGTTTTGTTCACATCGTATATTATATATTAAACCAGGCCAGTTAAAGCCTTGGTGGCTGTGTTTGTACATGATACTAAGCTTTGCAGACATTAAACCTGAATAGGTTGTTACTATTATTGTTGGCTCAAGATATTTCATGGAATCAGCCAATTGGTAAGTTTGCGGTAGTTTATAAATCCAGAAAAAGGATTAATTTGGTAACCAGGATAAGTGTATTACTATTGGCTGGGAATTCTGGTAATTGAAGGTCACATATTTTAAAGTTGCTAAATTTGAGAAATATTGTTCTAGAATAGGGGTGTCAAATTGAGGGCCACATCAAGGTTGTGTTTGACCTCAGAGGGCCAGGGTGGGGGCCCTGTGGCCTTGGTGTGGTGGCCATGATGGGTGTGACATGGAACTTATGACAGGAACACCTGTGATGGTCAAGTGCTAAGGCAGGATTTCCCTGAGACCCTCCCTCACTCTCAAAATTTCCTTCCTTTCTTCCTTCCTTCCTTTCCTTCCCCTTCCCTATTCATTCTTTCTTCTTCCTTCCCCTTTCCTTATTTTTTCTTCCTTACTTTCTCCCATATTTTCTTCTTTTTCTTTCTTCTTTCCCCTTTCCTGTTCCTTCTTGGATGCTCAAATGCAAAAGGGAAAACATTTCTCCTTTTGTTTTTACTGTTTTGATAGCCCTCTGCCAGTGAAAATGGAGCTGGGGGGGCGCCCACCATGCCACGTTTTCAGCCTGAATGGACTCATGCAGCCATCTGCCAGTGAAAAGAGAGCCCGAAGATGCTGTGTGCAGCCCCCTCAAGCTCCATTTTCACTGGCAGAGGCACCGCAGACTGGTCCTTTGCTGTTTCCAGGCCAGCCCCGCAGGTCAGATCTAAGCATCCTATGGGGTAGATCCAGCCTGTGGGCTTTGAGTTTGACACCCCTGTTCTAGAGGACTGGCTGTTTTCTGTTCATTTTATTTTTCCATCATTCTCTAAGGGCAACAAGAGGCATGTCCAATGCTGTGGTGACTGTATTAGGGACAGGACCAAAATACAAGATATTTACTGTGGTATTGGTGCATGCATAGAGGTAGTGGGGCTTGGGTCTCTAAAAACTATTACCTAGAATTGGAGGACAGCAGAAGAACCCTCAGTTACTGGTACCAACTGAGGTACTGGCCTCACCCCCACTTTCCTCTTTCCCATTTCTGCTTTGTTGCCAAGATAGAATAAGGGTTTGGGAGTGTAGGGAACACTTCTTTACAGCAGCATAATATTCAGCTGCATCCAGCAATGGGTAGATAGCACTTTAAGAAAAACCCATCTTGACATTTGCCACTTAAGGTAAACCCTTCTTTCTTTTCTTTTTCTTTCTTTCCTTTTTCCTTCTTTTTTCTTTCCATTCTTTCAAAAGGGCTGGCTACCTGCCAATAGAAAACTGAGGATTTTCGCTAAGCAATCACTAGAAGAAATAGAACCAAGGATTATTTTGAGAATCAAGCACCATAATTATTTTTATGTCAGTCTGAAGCCGGAATTCAATACAGATTTAAAGTAAACCCAATTTAATTCAATTGTGCTTAAGTAGACAATTATAGTGCAATTTCTAGAAAAGGCCTCCGGGTGGCAACATATTACTAGAGAAAGAAACAACCATGTCATGATTTTGGCAATACTGTAATATATTTGCAAAAGAATAGAACAGAATAGAATTCTTTATTGGCCAAGTATGATTGGACACACAAGGAATTTGTCTTGGTGAAAATGCTTTCAGTGTACATAAAAGAAAAGATACATTCGTCATGAGTCAAGAATCAGAAGGTACAATACTTAATAATCGTAGGGTACAATAAGTAATCAAATCATACTAGGAAACAGTCAATATAAATCATAAGGATACAAGCGACAAAGTTACAAAAAGAAATACATTGATTATTTACTTATTCCTTTCCAAGATATTCAACTTCAGATCTCTTCCAGGGCCGTGTGTAAAGGTTTGAAGAATTAAAAAATTTTCCACCACAGAGAGTATGGTCTTCACAATTTTACTTATAAGCTATCCTGGCATAACTGTACTGAATAGGGCAGACAATATAATTAAAATAGGAATAGGAATAGGGTTTATATAAGAATGTACCCTATTATTCAGTATGGAGTTTATTTCATTTTGACAGTGCTATGAGTGAATTCAACCAAGGAGAGAAGAAATTGATATGGCCAATCCTACCAGTCACTGAAGACTAAAGTTGCTGAGTAAAGACAAGAGTAGCAGGTTGAAGACCTAGGCTGAGAACTGTCTTGAGGCATGAATGCTTTCATAAGACTAATTAAATTAGATTTTGCTGGCAATCTGCTTGTTAACATTGATGTGACTTTTCAGTTAAAGCTGCATCTTTGGTTTACTAATGAAGCTTTGGTTATAGCAACAGCATTTAGACTTATATACCACTTTGCAGTGCTTTAAGTTTGCAGCATTCTCCAAGTTTACAGTCAGCATTTGCCCCCAACAATCTGGGTTATTTTATCAACCTCAAAAGGAAGGAAGGCTGAATCAACATTGAGCTGGTCAGGATCAAACTCCTGGCTATGGGCAGAATCAGCTTGCAATATTGCATTCTAACCACTCCATCATCACAGTTGAGTTGTAATGGCTGGATTAGGGGTGGTAGTTTCTCTGTGTAGAATGTTTATTGTAAATTGTCACAAAATCTTTTAATGTTTTCTGAGATCAAATTTTTTATTAGTTTATAAAATAAAATACAAAAATACAAAAGCAAATAGTGGGACACAGAAGGGAGGGAAAGAGAAAACTGAAGAAGAGAAGGATCTTTTAATGTTTTGAATTTAATTATAGAATTGATTTTTCTTAAAAAGTATAATAGAATGTTTGAAATGAATTGTGAATAGCTTATTTTCATTCTTCTGAGTCCTTTGATTAAGGTCAATTAGATTGTCATCCCCATGGCCATGCTGGCTAGGAATTTTGGAAATTGTAATCCTAACTCATTGGAAGGTTAGGGAGTACGGGGGAAGATACAGGGGAAACCGTGCATGTTAATGTTTTGATGAATGCCAATCACCTTGACCTACATTACACTACCTTCAAATCACCAGCAAACCATCCATTTTCCCTTGCACACTTACTGTCAGAATCATACAGTGTTTTCAAGCACTGCTTTTCTGTCCTAAACAAACCACACATTTGGTCTCTTTGTGTTCCAAACTGAACTGAAAGTAAACAAATTACATTCTAGATTAATCCAATTTGTGAATATTTGCTCTCTGCTGCATAAAAGTTCTGCGAAGTTGTGATCTCCTGTGACTCCTCATTTCCACCCCATTCTCAAAAACACGTAGCCAATATTGACAGACCTCTAATCTATGTTTTATGGGTGAAATGCCTAAACTCTTTTGTGTGCTCTTCCACTAAACAACACTAATATGTTTGCTTCCAACTTAGCATGTTCCTAGAATCCAGGAATTTACGGTTTTGTTCAGTAAATTATTTTGAAATAAATCCAGCTCAGTGCTATGGGTAAAAAAAAACAGCCTTTCTTATGCTTCCTTTTCTTACTCATACTCCATATCTATAGTTAAACCCCTTCAAACACAACTCATTCTGCTCCAGGCTAAATCTGCAAATAATCAACCTCTTTAAGTTCCACTTGCTTCAGACGGAGAAACATTTATTTTGCTAGTTGATTGTATTTCAAACAAGAGGGATTTTGCCAAGCAGTTGAAAGCCAAAAAGTGGCTAAACTAGTAATAGGAACAGGTTTTTTTCCCCAGGGTGGTTTCATGTGATCTGATCTGCTTTCAGTACTGGATGAAGGGCAGGAAGTTGCTGCCTATGGTCTTTTTCTCAGGTTTAGAGAGATCATCCAAGCTGGAAAATATATAAATTCTGGTGTAAAACCCCTGAACCACTTCCCCTTCCATCCTCTGTACCAGTAGGTATTACAACTGACACTGGTACAAGGGTTGGGAGAGAAAGAGGAAGAGTTTGGAAATCCTTCTCTTCAGGCGATGGGAAGAGATGTTCATCAGAGTGGATTAGCTGTAATGGTTGGCAAATGAGAAAAAAAAACACAATAATTACAGAGTTTTAAATGAGTGGACCTAGTTACAAATGAAACCTTGAAACACGGAGGAAATGGCAAGCTTTCTTTAAACATCAATGCATTGTCATGTTTAGAGTCTTAAACTAACAATGGAGACATCTGTGGATAAGGTGACTGAGGATTCCTTTATCTGAGAGGTTTCAAATCCAATAGTAAGCATGGTTGAATAAAAATACATTAAGTCACCTGTTCAAAAATCTTTTTTCAGTATAGTCAGTCAAACAGTGTAAAACTTTTCATTTTTTGGTGACTTTGAATCAGTATTGATTCCTGGTGATTGTTTGAGCTAATCCCCGCAGTATTCTTGGCAATCTTTTCAGGAGTGTTTTGCCATTGTCTGCTTCCTAAGGCTGAAAGTGGCTGGCTCAAGGTAATTCAACTGGGGTTTTTGTTTGTTTGTTTCTTTGCGTAAGGCAGGAATAGAACTCAGTCTTGTGGTTTTTAAACGGATGACTTAACCACTAGACCAATGGCTTTTATCTATCAATTACAATATGCATTTTAGGTAAACCTGACTTTTTGCAAACTTTTGCTTGTTGTGGCGATGTGCTTATTTTATCTGCGGGTAATCTAAGACTAGTTACACTTTTGCTCAACTTAAAGTACAGTTCTTTGCAAAGTTAAATGGTGGGAAGTGTAGGCTACCATAGATCACTAGGAGAAAGGCAGGTAATAAATATAATCAATATACTGAAATGTAAATAATTACTGTATTAGTATTTTAGAGTTGTTGGGTTTTACTTAATGGTTAGACCTTTACACCCTTTTCTGACAATTATGCACAGCTGTAAGATGTCCTCACATTAGGACATCTTAGAATAGATGTACAATAATTATAAAACTGAAAAATCAGTGAAGTTAACCACAGATTTTTATTACCTTTGCCATGAATACCTTTACTCCAGGGGACAGAGGAAAGGTTCTTTCAAGTTCTACCCAAAAGCGCCATACATTTTAAGATAGGAAGATCAAGTTTATATCTTCAGCCCCAACATTTTCTCTTGTTTATGTAAAAAGTCCAAAGGTTTTCAACTGAAGTTCAAACCAGAAACTTTATTTAGGAACTCGTCTTCAGAATGGTAGATAAGAAACCTCAAATTCTGTCTTTGTAATGTAATAGTGAGCTATTCTGGATAATAATATGAAGTTAGAGTTCAAACTAAAATTCCAGGTTCATAAATTTTGGTCTGGAGAGTTAGTCTGTAAAGAGTCGATTTAGCCAAAGGAAAAAAAATGAAAGAGCTCTGTTTTTATTTGTGCTTTCCCTTTTAAAAAATCAGCAGCATTAGGACCACCACATTATTCCTCACTTCTGTCTATTGCATGTTGAGCAACATTTCCTTTCTGCCTCCTGATCAAATCCCCAATTGCCAGTAAGAAGCTACATAAATAAACCACAATACGAAAAATAAAAACCACACAAGGAGTTTTAGGTATAAAGCATAAAACATATTTCAATTAAGATCAAATACTTTACCCAGGAGGTTATGAATCAGTTCAGTCTAACATCTAAATCAGGGTTTACCAACCTTGGCAACTTTAAGAGACACGCATTTCAATTCTCAGAATTCCCCAGCCAGCTAATGCTAGTTTTGCTATCTGGGGAATTCTGGGAGTTGGAGTCTATATGTCTTAAAGGTGCCAAAGTTGGGAAAATGCTAAATAAATAACTAAATGCTAATAAATAACCACTAAATAAATATCGAGGAGATAGCACTGAAAATATCTATGTTCTTGCACATTTGCCCTGTCTAGTTGCATTGAAACAGACCTTTAGTGCAATCCTCTGTTAATATCCACTCATTAGTCAGTCCAAATCCAATTTACTGGATGTAAGTTCCCCCCACCCTACCTCTCCAACGGAACTGCAGATATTGTATCTGCTCTATAATTTCTTATAACATCAGAGCATGGCACATTGGAGGGACATCAATTCCTTTGCAGAATACTTCTGCAAATGGCATATAATGTCCAGCTTGAGCAGGAAATCAGACTAGAAGACCTCTAAGATCCCTTCTAACTCTATTATTCTGTAATCCTGTAATTCATGGTGAAAAAAGCAGCTTGGTTGGCATGGGCTCTTTTTCTTTTATATTACAGCTATCTGGAAGTGTGTGTGTGTGTGTGTGTGTGTGTGTGTGTGTGTGTGTGTGTGTGTGTGTGTTTTCCTGGACCCCACCTACCTGATTCAGATAGCTCTTCTACTTCACATGTGATTTTTACAAAAAAATCAAATAAGAGAAAATATATTTGAGCATAGATTTCTACTCCCTTCTTTGGTTAAGCCTCTGTTTGTTTCTGCCTTTAATAGTATGCTAATGCAAAGAAATGTCTTGTTCCTAGGTATTGCAGAAATCAGTAACCATATCAATTTATTTGCTTGAATGGTGTGCACCACATTGGTTCACAAGTTCCCTAGAAGAGAGTATTTATTTGCAAATTTTTAGCTAAGTAGGATGAATTTCTGTGCTGCAATTTGAACAAGATAATTATGCCAGCCTAAACGGAGGTGCTGAAGTCTCTAAGGGATTCGTAATAGAATGAAGATGAAGATAGCCAAATGAGGTGAATGTTGGCAGGCAATATTCATCTTTAAATAGCACTCATCTTTAAGCAGCAGCAATAAACAGAGTAACAATTTCCCCATAGGCCTCCCTACTTCCCATCCCACTTTCAGCCATTATGCCATTCAATATCAAAACAGTCTTGTTGCCCTGTTCCCCCCACACACACTGAATTACTCAATTTTTCTGCAAGCATGACCTACCTGCATAGATGGATGGATAGAGCTCAAAAGTTGGAACCCTTGTTTTTCCAGAAATTTTGGATTCCATCTGTCAGCATCTTTCATTTAGGCTATGCGGCCTGGGGTTGTGGTGGCCTGTAGCTCAGCTGCACTGGGAGGGTCACAAATTTTCACCCTGATAATTAAGGAAAGATATCATCAACTAGCAGGCACAGGAAAATTGATTAAACTAGCCTGGGGCTTTATTTGTGGGATGATGTCTGGATTTGACAGTTACTTATGTATTTATGTCCCCTGCAGTTTGGCATGGCAGGGCCTCAATCACAGAGAATTTGAGATCTGTAGTTCATGGGTTTGCAGCCTTACTTTTATAGTAAGGCTACTTTGGCCTTAGTGCAGGTGGTTGCAAGAAGTCCTTTCTCCCATTTCTCTATTCATGCAGGAGGGGGAGCAAGTGGAAAGCATATGGGAGGAGGTTGGATGAATCAACACTAAAATGATTTGCTTCTACTCTGTCTCCTCTTTTCATATTCTCCATTGGTTGTCAAAAGAAATGAGGCAGAGACATAAAGAGCATTTTATTGCATGGGCAAGTCTTTGACTCCACTGCTGCAGCCATCAATTTCAACAGAAAATCAGGAATGGGATGAGGGGAAGAGCCGACTTGTAAAGAGTCCCAGTTGGGCAGTATCACCAGAACAAGTCCCTACCCCAAATCTCATTTGGGAATGATTGACCTCAAATTGAAGTCTGATGCTGAAAAAGACAATTTTTGAAGTGGAGCAGGAAACCATCTTCATGGTGCTCAAAGAGTAGATAAAGACTGTACATCCATGTGCTCAAGAAACAGTTAATGGGGCACCTGCTTTCCTATAAAATATATTTAGGGGAAGATTATTAGGCTACTCAAAGGGGAAAAAAGTCTTTATTTGCAAATAGCTTTAATTTGTACCTCCTGCAATTCTCCATTGATGTTTCCTAATTGATTAAGTATTATTCCTACTCAAGGTTCTTGGACAGAAAATAAGGCCTATAGAGGTTAATAAGTTATTAAATTATATTCCAAAATATTGGAAGTGATTGATTTATGAAGAGTTTCTGCTTATCATGCTGGACTGTTGCAAAGATAGTGATCACATGCTCCTAAAAGATGGATGTACCAGATTCTAACAATTGCCTTAATGAAATTTGTTGACTTTGGACTTTTGAAATGACTGTTTCAAAAAATCGGATAGTATAAACCTACAAAGTCTGAATTTAAGATGACATTTAAAAATTGAATTGTGATTATTTATATTTTGACACTGAAGAAAAGTAGAAATCTTAAAATGTCCATTATTTTGCGTTATTATCAGATTTCTCTTTCTCTGTTTTGTTTTTTAGTTTTTCCATCATTAATTTTCCTTTAGTGTTATAGGCCTCTTTTTCTTTTAGTTCATTTTAGTTGTTTTTAAACAATACTTCTGTTTTCATAAATCTATATAACATTTAAACAAAAATATATATAAATGAACAGAAAAATAATTGGTCACTGGAGTTTCTTAATAAAAGCAGAATGTATGGATGGGCTTTCAAAGAGCTTGGTGGCTTAAATTTTACTTGAAGTATCATTCTCCATAACCATAGGCAAATAGCCGATGGTGAAGGATTCTAGAAACTGGAGTTCCGAAAATATCTGGAGTTTTCCATAATTTAATATAGTATATATATATATATAGTATATATATATAGTATATATATATATATAGTATATATATATATAGTATATATATAGTATATTATATAGTATATTAAATTAGTACATTATTAACAAAAATGGATTTCTTCTATACAATAGATTTTAAGAGAGGATTCTGAAATAAGATGGCTAGTTGGTTGATAAAATCCTTATAGACTGCTAAAGGTCAAATATCTTTGTGCGTCAATCCATTCTCTGGCCCCAAGAAAACCCATCTCATAACAATAACCTTACTTTTCTCATAGCTTTTCTCATACTTTATAAGATTTTGCTTTGTCATATGAGAAAAAATATTCCTGCACTACTGGGATTATGCTAAATGGGGCTAAGATGTTGAAAAGCAAACATCCTTAAAAAAATAAAATAAAAGCAGGATCTTATAAAATAATGTTCCTGAATACAGGAGAATTTCCAATAAAGTCACTCTCTGATAAAGTCCAGGAAAGTCCAATTTGAACATTCTAAAATAGTTGTCAGTATAATGTATTTAATTGTTCAAGATTAACAGCCCACATTTTAGTACCACATATCCTGGCACCTGATTAGCAACTCTTCAACAAGGAAACAAGATCAATCAATTTACAAATAAGAATCGTTCTATTGCAGTTCTACATGTTACCTGGGACAAAATCTTGTCAACTCAGTAGGACTTGTTTTTGAGGAGATATGTATTATTTTGCTAATAAAAACATGTCCATAAATTCACTATCACAACAGGGGATATTGTTTGCCATCTGTACTTTCTGTAATTATTTGTATAATTTTTAAAAATCTGAAAACTTAGGCACAACTTTTGATCTGATTTATTCAACTGATCAGTTAAATATTAAGTTTGCTGGAGATATAATTTTAATAAATGCCTCACATCATGTGAAGGCAGAAATGTAGCATCTGTCTACAGCTTTTTAAAGCAGTTGTTTGCCCACCCCCACACCCCAGGATCACATACATGGCTGTTAGCACAATTTTTAAAAAGAAAATAATCCCAGTTTAGGTTAAACACTGTTTATAAAGGCTTTCTGAAGGTTCAGCCTGCATCATTTTCATGTGACATGGGATTTAGCAGCTCCCATTCACCATGCATGGCTTAATGCGTGAAAATGTATGAAAGCAGAATAGCTCAAAACAGTTTTTCCAATGTAGCGAGAGTGCCTTGAATAGTTCTAAATGAGTGATCACCATGCAGATGGAACTTGTGGGTTTACAATAGTTCCATAGCCCAAATTGGCTGAAAACCGTTTTGGTTTTCCCCTCCTCTCACCTTACAAATTACAATTCAGCAGCAATTTTTAAAATGGCTATAGGGATCTCAACCAAAGGTATGGAAAGTTTCAGGTATTTTGGTGCCTTGGCCTGTCCCTCTCTAGTTGGGAGAAAGTGGGGGGCGGGATAAGAAAAGTGCCTCTGCTCAGAATTATTAAATAAAATTGGTTGGAAGTAGATTCAAGACAGAGAACCAAGCTATATGTTCTTCAAACAATATACAGTAATCAAATTGGACTCATCTGGGGCCCATGAAGCTATCAAAGGCAATTATTTGTGATGCCTCTAGCATCTTGTGGAATATCATCTGCAGAATGTTGTGCTGATAGGATAATTTTTAAAGACCCATTGGACTCACTAGAAAAACAGAATATGCACATTAATCCCTGAAACAAACAAGAAACAAGAAGAGCTAGGAATATACTATAATAATCAGGGTTTGTCACAAGGCAGAATAAATTGCTTGACAGTAGCTGGCAAGTTTGATCCTCTATAGTCCTAGAAGAACACAATTCATTTTATAAGTGTGCATATACTTTGAGTTGGTAGGTGTAAACACAAACATCATTTCATGTATCCCCACCCCATTACTGTAATTTCAGATTAGTCCTTTTCTCTACAAAAACACATAGATATAAATAAGGCATAGCTATGTATGGCAAACTATTTGGGAGGGCAGAGCAGGCTTTTGGAAAATATTTGTAGTTATGAAATGTTGAAAGAATTGAGGGCAATCACAGCATTCTTCAAGTACCTGAAGAGCTATCAAAAAGAAGAGAGAAGTTTTTATTCCCTCCACCATCATAAGGCAGTAGATCCAATGGCCTTAATGCTATGAGAGAAATGTTTCATTTGAATGGTTAGAGGAACTTATTGAAAAGAGCAGTCTAATAACAGATTCAATTAGAAAAGGTGTTAACAAAGATAACCGTGGGGGTATGAACAAGCGGACACGTCTATCTTTTGCAGATGTTTTAGGGCTGTCTTTCCTGCTTGGATGATCTTAGAAGGTCTTGCACTGTATTGTTGCGTCCTACTTGCATCTCACCACAGCATAAAGCATGTCCTGCCATTTCCCATGACATTGTCCTCATTTTGTTCCCAGCTCACAAGTGAAACAATATGTCACTCTTAGATTTAGCAATGTTAAAGTAATCTTTTCCCCCTTATTCTGCGCTCTATCCAAGGCCAGCTTCAGCGTTATAATGGCCTGTGGGGGACTGGAGTTGACAAAAAGCATAAGTGTGAACAATTGTCATAAGTCATTTTTTTGCTGCCATTGTTAACTTTGAATGGTTACTAAGCTAATGGTTGTAAGTCAAGGACTACTTGTATTACAAACCCCTTACAGCAGTCTTTCTCTACCTCAGCAGTTTTAAGACTTCTATTGCTGGATTTCCCCAGCTAATCATGCTAGTTAGGGAATTCTAGAAGTTGAACTCCGTATCTCTTAAAGTCACTGAAGTTAAGAAACGCTGCCTAAGAGACTTCAATAATATTCTGTGCTTACATTGGTATAATTGCTTTTTTAAATTGCAGCACAGAAATTCACTCTGTCCAACTAAAGGTTTCCAAATGAGCAATCATTCATAGGAGAGGAAGCTACCATAGCTGTGAGCCAATGCAGCGTGCATCACTCAAGCCAGGAACCTGGACATTTTGACTGTGATGACACATTTACTTCTGCAATGTCTAGGAATAAGAAAAATTAATATTTAATTCAACGAAATGAATGTTTCTATCCCAATAACATCTGGTCTTCTATTTTAGCCATTGTGTTTTAATGTTTTCATTGTCTGTGGAGCCCTCCTCAAAAAGGCTCTCCCCAAAGCTCTGTACTCCGAATTTTATAATTCCCTGCCTTTATACCATAAGAACCTATAGGAATTGTATCTCTCATACCTGATGTGCTGACTGGGGATAATGGGAATTGTAATTCAATCCATTTAGATGTCTGATTAAAAAAAAGCAAATCAAGAGGCTGGAAAATAGTTGCATCTTATACATTGGGGGGGGGGGGGGGGGGATGAGAAGACTCAGTGGTGGACTCTTGCTAGTCAATAGATATAATTGGCCAGTACTTCATTATTGCTTTTTAGAGCACACCAATTCTTTAAATAACAAATGGTATATTTTGTTATTTTATTCTGAAAGCCACCTGAATATACAGAACAAGCTTACTGAATGGTATGATTGAATCTTATGGGCTCAAAGGCTGTAACACATCAGCCCAATATCAGTTAGTTGGCAGCTAAGGATGACCCTTAGCTATCTGTCAGCAATCTAATAACATCTTCTCCACTTAGCAAGTTCTATTAAAAGGCAAGCTTTCAGAGAAAATATGCTTGTTGAAAAAGTTGCTACCAGTTTCCTGGTTTTTTGCCTAGATTAACAGAGCTCTCGTTCTACAGTAGTTAGCTATCTAATTTCTATAAGTTTTTAAATGGGATAGGGTAATTGTTTTACTTTTTCTTCTCCAGATGATTCATTCATTCATTCTATCTGCCACCCATCTCACTATCCGAAGCAACTGGAAATATACCCCACTTTTCAATTTCTTAATTAGCTACAGGAAAATAATAACTAGCCTAAAAAAGAATTTCCAAATTCTTCAAGATCCTTTCGATTATAGATTCAGCTCAACAAAAAGTGCATTCACTTTAAATGTTACAAATATTTATGTTAGACCAAAAATAACTTATTTTGGAAAATTACACTTGGCTTGGTCAACTATGTGTAACTATAACTTGACACATAATTTAGCAACTAACACTTTCCCTAGAATTCATGGAATAAATGATTTTGCCATTAAAGATAAGTTATACAAAAAAAAACCCAGAATTTTACTCAAAAGAATGAAAATTAATGTTTAAACATGACTCTGTTTATTTGTATGTATGAGTCATCTTGGGGAAGGCATACAATCTGAATTTGGACCATGTAATCCTGGGAAAGGTAGATACATTAACTTTCATATAACTGTAATTTAGAAGAATATAATGTAAGCTAATTAAGCTGCTTCCCCCCCCACCATCAATAATTTATGCAATCTGTAGTTAAAAGAATAGGAGAATTCTAGTTATGGATCTTCAACTTGACTCTCAGCAAAACTCCACAAGAGTGACCAATTTGGTGTCTAACAAATAACTTTCACAAAGGTAATTTAATTATTGGGAGGCATTATCAGGCAGTTTGATGCCCTAATTTTTTAGGACTAGGGTTTTTTTAAAGGAAGGCAAGACATCAAGATCACCTGATCTATAATTGCAAATGGAATTTACTTAATAATATTCCAAAGATGTGTCCCAATAGCATTGGAGAAACATGTTAATAGTCATTTTGGAAAAATGATATGAGAGAGAATAGTTACAAAATAGGCTGGCATTCCTTTGCATTTAATGGGGACAAGGCAATAGCTATAAACAGAATTTTCAACACTGTTTAGAGAAGTGGCAAAATGTGCCAATTTTTTGCCAAAATTTTCTCTCTTGATCAACCACAAAAAGATCCTTGCTATTCCTAGTTGTAGCAGTCCTCTATAAAAGAAGTTCACAGCAGTTGGTTTCACAAAATTTATTTATTCTGGGTTAATAAATTACTCACACCGAATTATAAACTAACCAAATGAGTTTGCATAACATGCTAAGCCACTGTTTAAAGAAAACAAGAATTAAAACGATCTAAGCATTGCATTTTGTGCAAATTCAGCCGCTGTACCTTTAACTGAAATGGTTGTTTGTTTGGTAAATCTTAACAGCAGACTGAAAATACTGAATCTGGGTCTTAAGCTCACTTCTGCATGCTTTGGATATCTGATGAGTAGAGAGCCTCTTTGCTAAATTGGACTCTTCAAATTTCCATGTATGCCAAAGGAAGTAGATGTCATGGATTAAAGTTAATCTTAATGAGTGGATTCATGGGGGGGAACCCATTATTTTTTTAAGGCTCATGGAGATTCCTGACTGTTTTAAGGGGCAGCATAAAGGTTTAAAGCGTTTCAGATTCATTTTTAAATCATGTGCAGCCCTATTCAAAGAATTATCAGCAGCTAAGAACAAGGAATATGGATAGAGATTTTCTTCTGAAGTCAAAAAAAACACTATAAAACAGACTTGTCCCAACATGATCACCTTCCAAATAAATTGAATTGCTAAGCCCACTTCTACCATTGAATAGGAAAGGCATAACACTGATGAAGAAGGGTTATTTATTACACTTTTACCCAACCTTTTCCCCAAGATTTCAAAGCAATTTATCTGGATTTGCCTCAATTCTTCCCTACACCAACCTTGTGAGGTAGGATGTGCTAAAAGAATATTGACTGACCCCAAATCACTTCCCAAATTACTCCGAATTTCCATGACTCAGGAAAGATTTGAATGTGATCCGCCCAACACTTTAACCACTACGCCACCAATTTAATAAATTAAGTGGGGGGGATTTTTTTCTTGGGAGGAAAAAATAAGTTGGATGCACATAATACTTAAAAGTAAAATCGACTTCCCCTTGAATTGAGCGGAATGTCCTGGATTAAAATCTACAGAAATCATACTTGCAGATTTGGAGAAGGGGTCTGAATAACCCCACCCCTCAGTCAAGCAATTAATGCGATATTCTCGTACGGCTAAGTTAGGAATGCAAAGCGGAGAGGCCCATGTTGGGTAGGTAGGATCCTTTCTGTAATACAGAACGGGAAAAACAGCATGCCACGCTCTCCTAAACTACTCACCATCTCCAAAGCTCGCCCACACCCCGCTGCCTTCCCGGCTCCCTGTTCTTACCCTTTGTGCCTCCTGCGTCTTTGCTGCGTTTCCCCCCCGCATGACAGCAGGTTCGGCGCGCAACCCTTTAAAGTCACCCTCCCCACCTCACTCTCTTCTGCCCTGTACCCAACCCCACCCCAGCCGATGCGGTGTGGCGGGAAGCTGTGTCCTGCAGGGTTTCCTGTTGGGGGGGAAGTGAGCTCAGAAACCCACTGATGAAAGCTCCCGCTCCAGTTTGTAAACAGGAAGCAGCAGTCGAGGGTGGGGAGAGATTACTTGCGGGAGGGGGTCAAGGGCCGGGTGGGGTTAAGCTGGGTCCTCCCAAGAATTCTCACCAAACGGCGGGGAGGGGCAGAATTGGAATCTGGGATCCCCGTTTGCGAACTTCCAACTCATGAATTCTTGGGTGCCCAGTCCTTTCGAATACGTTTTACATACATGTAGTGTTGCAAGCTGACCAAAGTCGCCTTACGGCGAGATGGGCAGAAAACAAATGTAATAAAATAAAATAAAAAAACATTTCCCCCTCAATGGGCCCCTTTTTTTCTTTAATAAGGTTTAATGTAAGTGTTGCTTCCCCTCCCCCCTCATTTTTCAGTGTTGCAAACACCTTTGACCAAATTCGGGAAAATATGTCTCACTGACTGACAATACATAATGCTGAGAGACAAATGGATGGATGCTAAATGCTTTTTAAAGACCTGCTTTAAAAGCTGGATTAATTTCAATCCTGAGCTACTGTGGGGCAAAATCCAGATAAATGCTTGTGTTTTATTGCAGTCTGAAGCTATAATAAAGCACTAACTTGTACCTAAGAACCCACACTGCTGAGAGTTAGGCTGCAATTTGTAGTTAAAATTTGGAGGCTTTACCTGTACATTCCCAGGGTGAATTCCCGTCATGTGCAGACAAGACTGAAAAGTTATATGTCTGAAACCATACAGTAGTTTCCCCTAATCTAGTTCCCTTAGATATGCTGGATTTCAATTTCCCAAACTTGTAGGAACTGAAGTCTTATACTTCTGGGAGACACCAGTTTGAGCAATACGGTTGCCCTGTCACAAGATAGTATTTATCTAATCGATTTTTTTTTTCAAAAATAATAACTTTTAAGACACGTGGGCTTCAAGTTCCACCATTCATGAAGCCAGCAGGGACTGTTTTAAGTAGTTTTGTTTGTCCATTCTTGCCTGCAAATGGGGGCATGACTTGCTTCCCACCCTAGATTCAAGATTCAAGAGTTTAATTGGCTAGAGCAGAAGTTTAGAAAGTTCATTTTCTTTGCTTGCAGGACATTCTCACTTCCCCAGCCCTTCGGTCATCATGTACCTATAATCACATGGGAAAGTGATCAGATCAGTCTGAGCCTAGGCTACATTTATGGACAAGCTAAAAGCAACTTCCAAAATTCTAGCAGTTTTGATATATTACCAACCATAGTATTTTGACTAGGAAGCTGCTTAAGTAAGTTAGCAGGCTTGAAAATAATACTCAGAGCTTTTGAGAGGTTCCTTATCACAGTGGATAGCAAATGAGATCCCTCAAAGATAGTTTATGGGGGGATTTCCTCTCTCATACAATCAAATCCTCATTCAATCAAATCCTATTCTTAGAGGCGGCCCGGACAAGTCCCTGTAGTTTTCTTGGCAACCTTTTTCAGAAATGGTTTGCCATTATCTCCTTCCTAGGACTAATGGTTGAATGACTGGCCCAAGATGTTGGCTTTGTGCCTAAGGTGGGACTAGAACTCTTCGTCTCCTAGTTTCTAGCCTGATGCTACACCATACTACACCATACTGGCTCTCAATTTCTGGTACAGGTAGACCTTGACTTACAACCATTCATTTAGCATCTGTTTAAAGTTACGACACCACTGAAAAGAGACAACCAATCCTCAGACTTAAAACTGTAATAGTATGACATGATCAAAATTTGGGTGCTTGGTAACTGGCATGTATTAGGACAATTGCAGCACCCCAGGGTCATAACTGATCACCATTTGAAACCTTCCCAGCTGGCTTCTGACGAGCAAAGTCAACGGAGGAAGCAGATTTGCTTAATGACTTCCTGATTCACTTAATGATTGCAGTGATTCATTTAACAACTATGACAAACAAGGTCATAAAATTGGGTATGACTCACGTAACAATTGCCTTGCTTAACAACAGAAATTCTGGTCTAAATTGTTATTATAAGTCGAGGACTACCTGTACTTTATTTTAAAATTTTCGTTAATAATTTGGATGAAGGAAGTGGAATTTTATAGATGACACAAATTGAGAGGGAGAGCCTGTACTTTGTTTTTGTTCAGTCACCAAGTCATGTTAGTGGATCATAGCATGCCGTCCTCTATTGCCCATCCACTGTGTCCATGACAGTATCTAACCATCCCGTCCTCTGCCGTCCCCTTCTCCTTTTGCCTTCAATCTTTCCCAGCTTCCTAGAATTTTTCCAATGAGTCCTTTCTTCTCACTTGACATCCGAAGTATTTGAGTTTCAGCTTCAGTATCTGGCCTTCCAAAGAACGGTCAGGATTTATTTTCTCTAACATTGACTCATTTGATCTTCCAGTCCAAGGGACTCTGAAGAGTCTTCTCCAATCCAGGTAGCTCTCGATTTACAACACTTTGTTTAATGACCATTTAAAGTTACAGCGGCCCTGAAAAAAGTGACATGACCACTTTTCACATGGTCAAAATTCAGCTACTTGGCAACTGGCACGTATGTATGATGGGTGCAGAATCCTGGGACCATGTGATCACCTTTTGTGACTTTCCAACAAGCAAAGTCAATAGAGAAGCCAGATTCACTTAACAACCGTGTTACTAATTTAACAACTGCAGTGATTCACTTAAGAATTGTGGCAAAAAAGGTCATAAAATGAGGCAAAATTCACTTAGCAAATGTCTCGCAAAGCAACAGAAATTTTGGGCTCAGTTGAGGTCACAGGTTGAGGACCACCTATACGACAATTAAAAAGCATGAATTTTTTGGCTCCTAGCCTTCCTGTGACCTAAGTCTCACAACTGTACATAAACTACTGGAGTCTATACAAGGCAGAAATAATCTTAAAAATTATTTTAAGAGATTGGACAAATGGGCAGGAAGGAATTTACATAAAGAAGTAATTTTTTTAAAAGAAAAAATTAAGCAGATATAGGATGCGGGATACCTGACTTGGTACAGGTACTGTGAAAAGCTGCCACAGGTAAGATAATAAATTACTGTAAACTACAGCTGTGATGTGGCTACAGAAAAGTCAAATGCAATTTCAGGCTCAATCATAAAGGCATATTTCCAAATCACAGTTTCAGTGTTTTTTATTTGATATATAATAATAGCAATACAAATAAAAATCACAACATATAAAACTTACTTCCACATAATTTATGCAACCCAAACTTTTCATATTTAAATCAGTATCAGATGCTATAGTCAAAACCATTGGTTCTTCCAACTTCATAAATATATTTGAAAAAAGAAGCACAATTATTCTCCTTTATTTTGTTCTAGCCAAATCCCATCTAAAATGATGTCTTAGGCACCACACTTGAAGAAGATTCAGAAGACAGTTTCAGAAAAGGACAATGAGAATATTTAAGAAGACTAGAAATTTGTCCTTTCAAAAGAGCCTGGGACTGAATGGCAGATGAGAAGAAATATAATAGTATTTTTCAAGCAATTAACAACATTATGAAGATGCTTTAATAATAATTTTTGAGGGACATGTTGTCAGGAAGTTGCTTTCATCTTATCTCTTAGCTCTTGTTCCACTGTAAAACAATTCACACCAGAGTTTTCCTTCTTCTCTCAAAACAACTATTGCCATACAGACGGTGCACAGCACATTGGTGATTCTACTGGTGGTGATGTGGCTAGAGGTTGCAAAATACGCATTTCCTGTTGGTTATTTAAGTCTGCTTTGAGCATGCCCCCCCCACCCCACCCAGGGCATTCACTGGGCATTGACTCCTTGACCATTTTGTCTTTATTTTTAATGGAGAAGGGTTGGAAAGGAGCTGTGGTGGCACAGTGGTTAGAATGCAGCATTGCAGGCTAATTCAGCTCACTGCCAGTTTGATCCTCACTAGCTCAAGGTTGACTCAGACTTCCATCCATCTGAGGTCAGTAAAATGAGGATCTAGATGTTGGGAGCAACATGCTGACTCTGCAAACCACTTAGAGAGTTCTGTAAAGCATTATGAAGCGGTATATGTTTAAGTGCTATTGTTATATGGGAATATCGATCTCACAGATAATTGAATGTGGATCTTCTACAAAATCAATATTCCTGGTTTTCTAAACCATTTAATCTGTATTTAAGCTTCATGACATATTCTGCAGTATATTGGAGTATGATACCTTATACAGAATCATTTGCCATCCAAGTTCCCCCTACATGTTTCAGATGAAGAAGAAGCACAAATAAAAAAAATACAGATGCCCACATCTGGCATAGCACATGAAAGGATAATTGGGAGAGAGAAAAGTTATTTTGTTCTCCTTCAAAGAGAAAAACTGATGCCAGGCTTAATTATTGGAGGTGGGGGGCGGGTGTATATTCTGGATGACTAATTTTCTCCATACACCTAAATTCCTTGGTTACTGTCCAGGCAGCATCCTTGCAAACCTTGGGCACAACACTTGACAAAATAATTGCTGAATTGTAACTGCAAATCATGCCTCAAGTATTGGCAGCTCTCCTTTTCTTGCTTTGATATCTATGGTATTACCACCATTCCACACAACTCAGAGACACGCTTTAGCATCAAGGCTTATGACTCCTTTTTATTATAGTGCTGTATTTCTCCTGGGATTATCTACTTTCAGTCTTTATTTGGTGACCAAGTTGTACATGTTCTCTATACTTCCTGTGTGGATCATGTGTTCTTCTATACATTCCTCCTGTCTCATCATATCACAATTTATGCCTGTAGCAAGGCAAAATGCTACTTTTGAAATCCGGTGACTCTTAATTTGGAACCCCATGAATGATAGGAATGGAATGGTAGGAATGAAAGGATTTTAGTGTAGTTCTCTCTCAAAGGTCAAATTTCTAATTAACTTCAGTACTCACACATATCCCTGAAAGGGAAGTCAGTGCCAGGAATCAATGAGTGACGGTTTGTGGAAAGGCTCCAAAAGGAATGAAAGGAAGAAAAAACAATCAATAGACAACAGGTAAAACAGTTGACATCTTATCTTATAAACGGCCACCTAGCCCAGGTGGAGAGAAAGTATTTCAGATCTTTCAAAGAGGCTCCGCCTTAACGAACTGCCTTTAAATGAAGGTTAGAAATTCCTTTTGTAGTTTCCAAGACATGCATTAACCGCAGGCTAATATTAAAGTGAAATACATGTCATTCTTGATATCTTGATCTTGCCCAACTATGTAGGACTTGATGCAAGGAGAGTGTAGGAGTCTGAATGCTTTCTCCATACTTGTCATATGTTTTCCTTTTATACCGTTGGCTTTTAGAAACAGAAAAAAAAGAGAAGGAGGGGAATCTATTGTGAAGATCATTTCAAAGAGAAATACTGATTTCTTGATCTTCCATATCTTTCCTGAGATTGAAAGATCAATATTCCCATGGCTTAAACTTCTTAAAAGATTGTGATTGTTGCAATTGGGAAAGAGATTGATAAAATAATCAGGGAAATAGTTCCTCCGTTCTAAAGTTGAAAGACATATTCCAAAGAATGTCAGAGACAACATACTAAAAGGAAGAGGAGTTTGACAGTAGAACAGTTATCTGGGAGGTGAGCGGGGCAGTAGATCCCTCCAGTGAATGTGTTTAAGTGGAGGCTAGAGAGCCACCCGCAGCTGTTTCCCAGCCAGAAGCAATGGAAGGAAACAAATACTTTACTCTGCAGTGAACAGGATTTCTATTCTGGGAATCAAAGGCTCAAGCAAGCAGCCAGAGGAGGACTCTTCTTGCTGAAGAAATGGCAACTGACTGCAGGTTCGTGAAAACAGGAGAACTTTCATTGGGGAAGTAGGAAGCCATCTTGAGTTCTTCAGAGTCTTTTGCTTTGCTTATTAATGGGAATATCAACCTCCTGGCAGACCTGAGGCCAATTTTCCATACATAGGATTGAAGGAGGAGGAGATTGTCCCTAGTGTGCTAGTCCCACACTGGTAGCCAAGTGGTCTACTCTTGAACTAGAGCATTGTACTGGTTCTTGGGTAAAAAGACTTATTATTTAAAATCTATTACCAATCTCCTAAAAGATCCAGCAGATCTTTTACCCATAAGCCTCTGCTCCAGTTCTCAAGAGGGCAGGCAGAGGGCACATATATCTCACCCTTATTTACGGCAGCGCCAACTGAAGTCGATGCCATTGTGGGAGTTGGTACCCAATCCCTGCTGTTGTCCACCTCCCCCCGCCAGCCTATCTTGGCAGATGCTCAAAAATACATCCCACACCCTTGGCCAACTGCCTCCAACCACTTCCTCCTTGCAGGTGCTCCAATCTCAGGAGGGTGCGGTGGTTTGTGGTTCTCAAACTAGCTCTTGGGAGAGGGTGGGGTCTCTGAATAAACAGGAACTAAGAACAGAGCCAACTCTGAGAAAAAAAAAATCTTAGTAAACAGAACCACATTTCCTTGGCCAGAAAATTGGCTCAAGTGTGGACATAACTTGGGAGTCCACAATTTGGAATGGCTATTGCCATTACCACCACTTTCTCCTAGTGCCTATTTTTAAAGGAAGACTATATTCTTTTACTGGCCATCTGTCTATAATGTACTTATGCCCAAATACAATTCAACTGAGAGTGTATTTTTGCCACCAGCAGGGAGATGCAATGCTAGGATAGCTTTGCATATTATAGAACTTCTGCAACTATTAAAAGCATAATACATGGTTGTATTACAAAATGAAAGAGAAGAATATTGAACTGGGATAAGCAACATTCCCACTTCTTTCAACGCATACCCAGAGTGAGTCATGTCCAAATTCAATACCTATACTGAAGACTACACTTATAGCTTTTGTGCTCCAGGTAATAAACTCCAGGTAATAAACAGTTAGATATATTACATTTGTTGATCAGAATTCACATCAGTCAGGATTGCTGTAATAACCTTGGAGGAAAATTACAACATTAATTTGTTATAAAGTTTGTTGATTAATGCATCTCCGGGTGTCTTGGATATGATATCATTTACAATTTTGAAGGCATGCTGTGAGTTTGGGAGATAAGTTCACAAGTATTTAACTTTGTCTTTGGCAAAAAGTTAGCTGAAGGAGGGCATCATGTTGGAAAGTAGTATGGGGGTTTATAATTCAATACACAGAGGGCATCAAGTTGAAAAAAGCTGCATTAATCAGTTTAAAAACATATTTATATATATATATATATATATATATTTTCAAGGAAAATATTGTCAATTTTTAAGCATGTTTTTAAAATTTGTAAGTAATTTGTAATACAAGTTCTTGAAAAATACGATAGCTGAGAAACTGGTTCAGCTCCATTAGATATCAGGATATATCTAATAAACATGCAAAACACAGAGATGTGTGCCTGTGCATATGTAAACTATTAATTGGACTAAAAGAGAGATGCATAACCTTAAGGAACACATATCGAAAAATCTTGAACAAGATCCCTAGAGATCCCCCAAAGTGGTATTTGAAATTGTAATTTTAAGTGTGAAGGATAAAGAGAATTTAAAAAATATACGTTGTGGTATTCATGTCTCAATTTTTCTCTGAGAGTTCGGAATGAATTTTATGGAGGGCCTTTCCTCACCTTACCCTTATAACAAAAAAGTCCTGCCATGTCAAATTAAACCTAATTCAAAGTTATCAATATAAAATTAATATATTTAATTAAATGTAAATATCGGTATTAACATCATTTTTTCACTTTTTATCCTATTCTTACTATTTTCAGAGTATGGCACTTAACCAGTCACTTAAGGCCTTGAACATCATTTGATCCAGAAAAAAAAATAATACAATGCTCATCAAAACATATTATGCTTTTCCCATAAATAATGCTTCAGACATCCTTCCACCCACCCCACTTCATTGGAGATGTCTATTTTACAGATGAGAATCAGAAGGAAACAGCCCAACCCCTTATCCAGTGGAAAGGTCCTCACTGCTGATGAGAGGATAATTTCTAATGCAAGGAAGACATTTCACAAATGTTTTTAACCTTCCCATCCCATATGCTACCAAAAAGATTGTTACATTGCTTGCAGTTCATAAAGGAGTTAATCTGTAGAGTTCTTTCTATTTTTTTAAAAAATCAGACATGGAAGTTTAATATATAAAGATGAAGAAAATTATTCCACTTGTCCCTCTAATATTAGACTCCCGACTCTCAGAGGCCAGTGTGAGTTAATGACTAATAATGCCTGGAGGCCCCTTGGGTTGCCAAACCTGCACCCTACTTCAGAATTTCATAGCGAGATAGCAGTGGATTTTTCCTCTTATTCTTGTTGCATCTAATCTCAGATGTGAGCTCATCAGATCCTTGTATAAGGTGGACTAGCCTTAACACTTAAACCCAGGAAAAATATTTGAGTTCTGTATCTCCCTTCCTTCATCCCCTAGTCCTGCATTCTTCATCCTGAATACAAGCCCACTGTCTTTGCATAAATTCATAGCTTTTTTCTTGCCTCATTTATTCTCGTTTTCTGTTATTAAAAAAAAAAAAATCTGGAGCAGATTACAATTGCTCAGCCCTTCAAGAAATGCACAGAAGTTTACTGTGTCTTGAATCAACAACAATCTTCATGTGGTTTAGAGCCCAAAGACACACAGCTCTCTCTGTTGATCAGCACCCCAAACCACAGGCTTTACTAAAAGCAAGACAGACCAAGGTGGGAGATGTTTGCTGAGCAAAAGGTAATACAATAGAAAGCATTCTTGATAAACTGATACACGAGGCACTGAAAAAAGCTGAAAGAGCAAGAGACAGCTTTAACACTAACTTATAACGGACAGGTTTTAAAATCTCCACCACAACATCCACTGCTAAGATCAAACTGAATGCACTTGCAGAAAAGTTAACATTGAGTTTTCCTTTGTTTACACAGCTTTAATAGATGTTTACTACATTTTTGCTTTGTAATAACACATTCTATCTCCCTCTAGTTTATCCTCTTATCTTTCCCACTCTACCTCATTACCCCAGTTCAACCATGTTGCTTAGAATTGGGATAATGTGACTGTATTGTTCACATGTGCATGCATACATGTGAACATACAACACATACACATTGAGTATTATGTACACAGGCCCTTTGTTAACACACACAAAACAGTTTGAACTTACAAGTAGTATGTGTGTTTGTGTAAGTGGTTAGAGGGAGGGGAGATATCCCAACCTCTGAGACCCATGTAAAATTCAACTAAATGAATTGCATGCAGAAGAGGAAAAATATGTGGGGCAGGGGAGATAGCAGAAACTAGGTTATGGAGAATAGGTTAAAGGGAAATTTTGTAAAAAAAAAACAAAAAACACTGAATATCACACATGAAGTAACAATAGTAACCTTTGCACCACTTAATTTTCTCACAGTGCTACAGGAGGGTTTTTAATCCCCACAATCCTTTGCAAAACTTGCCCAAAGTAGGAATGCTATGCTTTCCTGAAGATTTTTGCAATGGGTCAAAAGAGGATTGGTGCATACTTTCTTGTGCTTCCCACTGCATTCATCCCATCCTGTGATTCCCATATGAAAGGTGTGAATCAGAAGTCAGATAAATAAATATTAAGGAAGTAAATGAATGAAGGAATATCATTGCCACCTTTTCAAGCTTTTGCTAAGCATTACTGTCCAAGGTTTTATATTGTACCCACTTTCTTTTATTCATTATTCATTTCCTACTATTTGCAGCTATTCCTGCAAGGGGCCTTAGCTCTCTGCCCCTCTGCCTTCCTCCCAAAATCCTTTATGTTAGATTCCCCACAAAAATGTTCTCTTTCCTTTTCTTCCTGACTTTTTGTTGTTGTTGCTGTTCTGATTCTCACTGTTCTCACTGGGAGGCAAACAGGGTGTCTGCAAGGTCTGGTTTACAAAAAGTCAAGATGGAGTATGCAGCAGCATGATTGAAGCTTGGCCTCCATCTTGATTTCTTTGACCAGACCTTGCAGATATCATTGGAGCCAAATAAGAAGAGGGGGCACGTGGGATAGAATGCCAGCCGAACAAAGAAGGCAAAAGAGCAGCTGTAGATGCACACACAGATGTTGAAGAAGGCAAGAGACGCTTTAGAGCAGCGTTCTTCGAGCTTGGCAACTTCTAGAAGTGTGGAGCTCAACTCCCAGAATTCCCCATGCTGGCTGGGCAATTCTGCGAGCTGAACTCCACAGTTCTTAAAGTTGCCAAGGTTGAAATACTCTGCATTAGAACCAAGGCAGACGAGGTTGCCTAACTTAAAGACAGAAAGAGGGAAGGGCAGGGAAGCTCTCCCTGTGTGCTATCCCCTCCCTGAGAGTTTTTCACCATTCCTGTATTTCCCCATGCAAAGGAAAAGCCCTTTTCTCTCCATTAACCTTCCTTCCTTTTTGCTCGTTTGCTTTTTTTCCTCCACCACTTTTGTGCTCATTGCAGTCGCGGCCAATACTGGGCAAGATCAGAATCCCCACCTGGGACTTTTACAGGAACTGACACTCCTGGAGAGATCAACCCTAGAAAGAGAGACAAAGGGTCAGTGGGGGTTGGGGAGGGGCAATCCTGCCAGATTGTTACAGAGTGCAAAATTCTGAACCCAGGATTTTCAGTTCAGCGACTGTAGGAAACACAGCAAACTGTAGGAAATTGGGGACAAAAACTGAAACAAACTGAACAATCCTGTTACAATAATGTTCCCTGTTCACAGACTGCCAAGGCTATTTCAGATTCCTAAAAGAAGAGGTCTCTGAATGTAGAAAAGGCAGCAAAAAGGTTGCTTCTGTAAAGGCTAGAGACATGGCAGAGCCCCAGAGGCATTTCTGGAGCCCTGGAATAATGTGTGTTTGTTGTGGTTACTACCGTTGCATTCTTAACAATTATTTAAGAGAACGGGTGGACTGTTTGCATCAAAAAGGAGATGAAATAGACATTTTTAAGAGTCTCAGCTTTTGCAAAACAAATACAAGTAAAGAAGCAGGATTCCCACTTAGCTTTTAACACCCAGAGGAGCAGAAAATAATATCAAGATTAACATTAGACTAACAATCAAGAAGCAAAAAAATATCCCCAACAAGGAAATGCCAAACAAGCTAAAACAGTAAACAGCCCAACCAAAGAACCATCAAGGCCATTTCCATCAACACTGACAGGGCAAGCCACTAGAATATAAAAAGAGAGCAAATCCCATTCTTTACTAGCACTGATGATGCCACCAAGTTTGGATAATGAAACATCTGCAAGAAAACAACCAAGCTCAGAGGGCACCGAGCCCCCCCCCCCCCGCTTAATTTTCTTTCCTTCCCGTTTCCCTCCAAAGATGCTGTACTATTACTAGTATAATTTAGTAATAATGAGTTGAAAATGGATTGAATAATGAGTTGAAAACAATATGACACGGGCAATGCCTGTTGGGATGAAGTACTAGCAAATCTGTTTCTAAACATAATTTCTTTCTTTGTCCAATTTCTTTGGCAGACTTTGGCATAGCTTGTTCACTTCTTTTCTTTATTGTCTTTCTTGAGGCTGAAAATGGCCTTATGGCGTCTGTAAAGGAAGATTCTGACACCTAATGTGGTAGTTAAAATGATGCCCAATGAGTAAATATTGCCCTAAATGAAGGAAAAATGAAACTAGCACATCCAATTATTTTCCATGAGACTAGAAAGAAGCCTCTTCTATTTTGTTTTCAAAAATATTAAAAGAATTCCACACAAGTGGACATCTTCTACCTAGCACCGAGTAAGAATTCCTTTCCTTAGTCCCATATTCTTCACTTGTATTTGCCAGGGCCATTATGATTGCCTACTTCCTCCTGCCAAGTTTTCCTGCTTCAGTTCTGTTTTCTCCCATCCCAAGTGCTCTGCTTCCATCTCACCCTTTCCTAATTCCACTTCCCCTGCTACATTACCAGTAGAGGTCCCACTGCTGGAGTTCAGACTGTGGGAGGAGAGCTGGGACGGTGTGTATGAATCATAACTTCGCACTGATGGGCTGCCAGGGAGCATGCAGGAATAAGATGATGTCTGGCTGGCAACAGGGGGCACTGCCTGCTAATGGGTACCAGAGAATATGCAACAGAGAAAGAAAAAAGGATATTAATATCGGCCACCTGCAACCCACACTTGGCACCATTCAAGAATTCTGTTGTTCCTTTTAAGCTTACCTGGATAGGGAAGTTGTTGTTGGCCATGGAAAAGGGACCTAAAGGTGGGAGAGAACCATAGTTGTTGCTGAGGACACTTTCTGTGTGGCCCAGCATAGCACCTGAAAAGAAAGAAAAAGAGATTTGTGATAGAGAAGAGTGGTGCCCTCTAGGAAGCGAATTAAGAAATAGTCCAAGAAGTATTCGGTAGAATGAGGAAGTGTTTTTCTTAAAAACAGCTCAGTTGGCTCATCAATTTCTGCAATGAATGAATAACAGGCTTTACTGATCACAAACAGGCGACTTTTTAAATCCAGAACCTAAAGATATCTCATGGCACCAATGCTTCCAAATGGTACGTGATAATTTAATGAATTATGCTGCTTGGGAAGACCCCAGGAATAGATGGGGAATGAATGAATTTGTAGGGCCCTCACCTGACCCTATGGGCTGGGGCAGTGACTGGTAGATAGCACTGCTTACAGTGCCAAAAGTGCTGTTTACGATCAGGTGCCCCCCAGAGCCACCTGCTTGGCGCCTCTGGTTCCGCAGTTTCTCTTCCCGACGCCATTTAGCTCGACGGTTGGAGAACCAGACCTGGAAAAATTAAAAAGAGGAACTCTGTTGCCCAAGAGAACAAGGAGTGTAACGGTAGAAAGTCCCCGCCCTTTTGTTTCTTGTTAAATGGCTACAAGGTCACCTCATTTACCTGGATCCGGGCTTCGGGAAGATCAATTTTTGCAGCCAAGCGTTCACGGGCAAAGACATCAGGGTAGTGAGTGCGCTCAAATTCTGAAGATTTAAGGTACATCAAGTTAAGATATTAAAGACATAACCTCCACTTTACCAACACTTACAGATTTTAACAAAATATATTTTCAAGCACTCATACTCTATGTATCATATTAGAGGTACATACTTCCCTTATTGCTTTGATGTTTGGATTCAAAAGAACAGTTCTTTCATATGTGATCCTTCTCTCACTCTAGTTCTCCTTTAGTTACCAGCAGTAGAATATGTATTTAGAAAGATAATCTTTCTTCAATGTTGGATTATTACCTGGTCACTCCAGTGTCATACTTACATAGGAATTCAACAAGACAGCAAACATTATGTCCAGTGATATCCATTTATTATTCACAGCAGTCATCTTCTTTCCTTTTTGTTCTAAGAGCCATATGTTTAGAAACTCTAGTGTTAAAAATCATTGCAGTGTTTTTTTAAACTGGGCCAGCTTAACATGTGTGGACTTCAACACCCCACTTTGAAGAAATTCTAGGAGTTAAAGCTTACACATCTTCAAGTGGCCCAGTTGGAAAAACACAGATATAATGCATTCTATGCTTTTGGTACATATATGTATTTTGGTATAATGCGTGATTTTAAAATGTCATGTCTTATACTGCATGACCACCCCACAAAAAAGCAGCTTCATGCATAGCCTGCATACAGTTTATGACCACCAGATGGCCACGTATGTCTCTTCCTGTTCCCATTTGGTCTTTAAAATTGAATTATCAACTCTGGACTTTAAATAATCAGACATCCTTAATAGTAGATGAAGTTAAGTTAAGTAGATTAAGTTATTGTTACTTTTTTCTAATGTTAATATCTGGGTTTAGAAAAAAATAAATTATACCTCTCATAATTATTACACAGCAATATTCTAAGAAAGAGGTTAGAGGAAGTCAGTAAAATTATTATGCATAATCTAGTGCTCTCCAATTCTAAAACTGTGTATGATTTAAAAATGGCACAGCTTATAACACATGGCAAAAAATGCAGTTTCGTACGTAGGTTGCAATACTGTTTATGATTTCTGTATAGCATGACTGCCATCCTACAGAAAGGATTTCCAATACCTTTGGTTTTGCTCAGTCAATATGTAACGCATTCCTGTTTTTAGCAAAATCTTCAGTTTTATTTGCTGATAATTTCTAGATTAGAACTGGAAAAAAATTCCTACGTGAGCCACTGCCAGCCACAATTCGAATTTAGATGGATTTATAATTTGATGCAATAAATGGAAATTTCCTATTTCAGAGATCTTCAGGCAATGTTTCTCAACCTTGGGAATGTTAAACTATTTCCCATAATTTCTCAGCCAGCATGGGGAGCATTCCTACCTGACTGAAGAACTTTGGGAGTTGAAGTCCAAACATCTTAAATTTTCCAAGTTTGAGAAACATTATTTTCAGGCTTCACCTGTTAGTGGCTTCAAAAATACAACAGTTGTGCAACTGGTTCTCTTAAACTGTATGCCTGGGTTTGATGGGTTGTCTACATCTGTTATTAGGGCAACGAGTACCTGGAAAGACTAACTAACTCCTAAGCTCTTCATACATCTTTTATGAAAGGCCACATGCTAGCAAAGTTTTATGTTTTTGTTTGAATCTTCCCCTTAAGGCGATTGTGTAGATTAGAATGTAACAGGGTGCATCTAAATGCTGGTTATAAAAACACTGACATTCCCCACACTTGTCTCTCAACCTCCTGCTCAAATTACCTCAGGAAAGAAATTCCACCCAATCAGAGAACAATCTCTGCTTCCTCTCTGCTTTACCTTTTTCCAATGCCTCTATTTGCTCCTGTGTAAAAGAAGTTCTGTTTCTTTGCAATTTGCGCTTCAGCTGCAAATGGATTTGGGAGTCATCTAGGTCTTGGTTGCCACCACCTTGGGGGTGCTCAGAATCCAAGCTACTTTCCAGCTGCTGACAACTGTCTGAGAAGGTAGGATGGAAAACAATGGTCAGCATAGAGTTAATAACACTCTTCCCCAAACTGGTGCTCTTCAGATATGCTTGACAGTGACAGATAGATTGACTCTGGGATATGGGAGTTGTAGTCCTCCTATATGACCATAAATTCTCAAATGGCTTAGGAGCAGAGATGGAAGGAGAGACATCATTTCAATGCTGCTATTTTTTGTTATTCATTAGCTTTATATGTTGTCTTTCTTTATACGATTCAATGTGAAGTATAATGACTCTCTTTTTATTTGCTCCACAATAATACAGTCAGAGAGATTGGACGGAAAATGAGAGGTCCAAAATAACTTAGTTGGCTTTCCTGCCTAACCACTGCACCAAACTGTTTCTCCAAGCCCTCAGAAACTGATTTATGGTGATTATCACTATCACCAGTCTTTACAGGTAGTTCTTGACAACCATAATGGTTGTAAATCACAACAGTCATAAAGCAGGCCATCATGGAACTAGATGTAATTTTATGGCCTTTTTTGCAGCAATTGCTAAGTGAATGCCACAGTTGTTAAGGGAATCTATTGCTCACCATGGAGCTTTTTTTTGCTGCAAACTGGAGTAAATGCCGATTTTCGGCAAAAAGATTGACAATCACAATCACATGACTGCCAGATACTGCAAACAGCCATAAATGTGGGCTGGTTGCTGAATCCTAAAATGTGATCATGAGGTTGGCATCGGAACTTTAAACTGCCACTAACTGTCACCAATCATAAGCCGAGGACTACCTATAAATGTTGCATGAGCCAACCAGTGCTTCCTTCTGCTGACCAAGAAGAGGGCAAGAAAATCAGCATCAAACTGCCATAGCCTCCATCCCAATTGTGGGTCTGCTTTGTTTGACACCAGTATTATAGACAAAGTATAGAGGTTTAGATGCTCCCCAAGCACAGAAGAACTCTGGAGATTTGTATTCAGTGTGTTTGCTGCTGAACTGCAGTGTCATCCTAACTATTTTTAAAAATTGTGCTGATGTGAAGATAATTAATGTTCTTTGCCATTTTTTCCTATTCCAGGTTATTCCACTCTCCTGCATAGCAACTTGTTCCAATGTTGGACTGGGGCACCGTTAACCACCGTTGGCCAAGCTTCATGCATTGACCAGCTTGTACAATATCTGTGTGGAAGTGTCTTGTTTGTAGAATGCAAAGGGGAAAATGTAACCACAAGGTGCTGCAAAATTAGGAACCCCTTCATACTCCTTCCGTTTCCAACCACTACTTCTCTTTCCCAGGCTCCTCTTTCCTTTATAAGAGTTGGGTTCATTTGAGAAATATCCTACTCAACTCTTGTTCTTATCTAACTTATCAACTCAGACATGAAAGAAAATGGCATAATTTTGCTCCAACCAAGTGAGATTTTAGTGCAGAATGCAAAGCCTTGTAAAAAAAACAACAACACAGATATCTTCCTTGGTGTGTTTGAAATTTAAAAGAATGGTCTTTGGAAATTCTTTAGAGAAGCATCCACATTCAGGGTTGTTCAGCTCTCCATTAATTATTTGCATGGTCCAAGCCACAAATAATTAGACCAAGCCTCCATTTCAAATTCCCACAATGCTCTGCTTCTCAGTCAGAATCAATAGGTATAGCCATGAGTTGCTTTGAGTGTGAGGGAGTTTTACAGCATTATGGGGAATTAATGTGGTGGCTTGAGGCAGCCGCTCAGCGCTGCTTAGAGCACCACTGTTGCTGTCTTTTGTTTGTAATTAGAAAGATCAGGTACACAGAAAGAAGGTAGACACTTTTATTTGGGGCACATTTAAACAAGTGCAGGAAGGGGCAAGGGGAGACCAACTGAGAAAAGTAGCCATGCAGCGCAAGCACCAATCTTTTGGTATGTACCTACAATGTTACATGCACATTCAAACGAGGGTGAATTTTGCAGGGTGTTGATGTCATTCTATACAAAGATGTCCTTCAGCTGGTTCTCACACAGATAGGAAGCCTACTAGTCAATTTCCAAACCATCAGCAGATATAGGCTGACCCTCCTTCCTCAAAGAGTTAAGCTCTTTTACACAGAAAGGGGATCCCAGCCCCGCCCCCCAAAAAAAACCAAGCCAAAATTTTACCACCTTAAATTGCTTATGCAGATAATTCCTGACTTTGAAATATATGCACTGGAATTCTGTGCTATAGCTATAGCCTTCTTTCCAGCAAATATTACTAATCAGAATTCTGGAAACTTCTCTTCCAATAGTGTCCAGAAATCTGATATGGGGTCCCTGAACCTCATGTGATGTCTTGCTTTATCCTCTGATGGAAAAGTGACATTCTCCTCTGGCTTCTTAGCTTCCCTTACCCCAGGCCTTTCCTCTTCCTGTCTGGCTCTGTGGTGAGAGAACAGTTTATTAATAGTTTATAAAGAGTCACAGAATAATGTATGTTAAGAAATTGTTAATCCATGACTGCACACTCACAATAGAGATAGATTCTTCTATCTGGTTCTAATTCATTATGGTGGGGGCAGAATCATCCATGGCATACAAAATATACACGCACATTGACTCAAGACCAGAAGGGACAACAAATGGGAAGACATGAAAACAGTCTCGGTCTCTCTGGCAGAAAAGAGGTAGGAGAGGGTAAATGGAAGAAGATTTTATTTCCAGGATAGCGTGTAGGTTTGGTATATCTGGTGTGTATTGTGGGAATCTTGATCTCTCAGAGACAGGAAGTTTTCTTCCTGGTTGGCTCAAAATAGGGGCTGCAGGGAAACTGGTGATAGCTGCTTGAAGCCTTGGAGTCCATGAGAGAGAGATAATGGATGGGTGGCAACTGAGAGTTTGGGGGAACCCACAAGAGCTTAACCTTTTATCCAAGGGGAGCGCTATCCTGAGCAATGACCTTTCCGTGCTTCTGCGAAACCAAGCACTCAGATCTCCTCAGGCAATGCAAAGCCACTGCATCAGCCAGAGTGCCTTAATGTGAGATGACATGGCCTTCTCCCTCCCCCCTGATTCTTCTAACTGTTTGCAGTCCCTGCAGCAAAAAGACCCAAACTGCCTCGTTGGTGAAGAACATTTCTGCTTGGCCCTGGCCCAGATATAGGGCTGTCAGGGTCTGTCCTCACCACCCATGTCACTTCAACCAGTCTGCCTCTCTCCCTGCAACATTCTCCCATATCCCCCTCAGTTCTATTTTTTGCTGAGATATCTTTGCAAAATGCAAAGGGAGGAAATACGCTTGCATACACCCAAAGGGGAAATGGAGCAGGAGGGCTGGGGTGGTGAGATGAAGGAGAGAAGGGAAATGGGGGTGGGGGTGGGGAGAGAAGGTCTTGAATTGCGTCTGAAATCACCACAAATGGAGAAGTGGGGTGTATATTTTGGTAACCACAACAGTTATGGGTCTCTGTGGATGTGGGTCACATAGATGGAATCAAGGACATTAGTATAGAATGTGCACATGTATGACATAGCTTTCCCAACTTGTCAGTTTCCAAGTGTCTCGAGTAATTATTCTCTGGATCTGCAAGTTGTATTGGCTAGGGATTCTGAAACCTCTGTTCCAGGCTGCCTGAATGCTCCAGGTTAGACAAAACATCTGGAATTAGACCACATCCATAGGGACATCTACCCCAAGTTCCAGGTGGGCTGGATTGCGAATGGGCCTCCAAGCCAGATCACACAATATAGGCCATCATCAGGCGTGTTTTTTAAGATAATTGACTACTCTAGCTTTTTGGGACACAGGGATACTCAAGATGTGTGGTATGTGTTAGGGTTTTTGTCACCAACTACCTTGGAGGGGAACCAGGTAACTGATAATGTATGGAAACTAAGGTAAGAGAAGCAGGATAGGGATTGGCAATAGGACAGCAAAGTTCATGCTAGGTTTTTGTTTTTTGTTTTGCTGTGTCATGGAGGATAGAGAAGATATCAGCTCAGCTGTGGGGAAAGTCCCCAGTGAATGGGCAAAAAGCTTTTTATTAATTTTATTAGATATTCAGCTCAGCTGTTGAATGTTGCTGTTTGAGAAGAAGCAATACCATGTGACTCAACTGCCTGGTAGGCAACTAGGGTTATTGTGGTTTGAGGTGGGGTGGCAACACCATTTATGAACTGTCTCACCATGGAGTCGTGAGTAACTGGAGCAACCTATTGAAGTGGAAAAATTTTGGAATATCAGCATCAAGACTTTAACGCTAAGGTCCATGCTTGCCTTTAAGTAGGGGTATTAAACTCAATGCCTAGGGATCGGATCTGGTATGTGAGGTGCTTAGATGTGGCCCACAGGGCCGCCCTGGAAACAGTGAAGGACCAGTCCGCAGTGGCTCCACCAGTGCAAACAGAACTTGCAAGGGTTGTGCACGGCCCTCCCGAGTTCTGTTTTCACTGGCAGAGGGATGCAGGACACCTTTGCAGCCAAAAATAGAGCTCAGGAGCCTGTTTTTGCTGGCAGAGCACTCGGGCCACCAAAGACACACACACCCCGGACACAAGTAATGTCATGCTGGCCACACTCACCCTGCCCCCCCCCCCGAGGTCAAACACAATCTTGATGCAGCCCTCAATGAAGTCAAGTTTGACATCTTTGCCTTAAAGCAGTCCCATAGTCGGCCCACCAGTTTCCCTAGGGATTACTCAAGAGATTATTATTAGGTGGGGGGGGGGGGGGAGATTATGGGTTTTATGTTGCAGAATTTTATTGTTGTAAGCCACCCAGAGTCACCATGGGAGGGCTGGATGGCCATATAAGTGTCTTTAATAAATAAGTTACTTATTTATTAAATCAGAAAAAAATGTTTTATATTTCATAAAGATAGGTAAGATTCTTTCAGAACACAAAAAGGTCTTTTTGAATCTCAATAGAGATGATGAAAAAGTGGAGTGCAAAGAACTGTTTCTACTGGAATGAGTATAAGAGGGACCAAAAATGTCAAGGCCCCATAACCACATGATAAAAACCCCACCCGTTTTACATGTGCAAAAAATGATAGAACCTCAATGGCCTGATCATGACTGCCATCTTGAATTTTCTGACTCCTTCAATAGGAGCCCAAGGCTCAGTTCTAGTAGACATATTAACTTATGCAGAAGGATCCCACTACCCTTCTTATCTTACAATGTGTGCTAATGCCCTTAGCTTTGATTTTGAAGTCAGCAACCAAGGCTGTAAAAAAATGCTGAAGGAGGATGAGAAAGTCTAGTCTTCCATCCAAAGTCACTACCTAGAAATAAATGCTCAAGAGGGATGAGAAAGTTCAGTGGCCCTGCATGCTCAGCTGTCTCTTGCAATGAGAATTAGCAATACACTTTACTGAAAAGTGAGCTCTGAGGAATTCTTAAGAACCAAATAACAAAAGGGTGGATAGGTGAGATACATATAGGTTACCTCATCCATTGGATAATTAGCCTATGTTATTCTAATTGAAAGTAATTTGAGGTAATTATTTAAGGTTTGCAATATAAGAAAATAAAATGAGTAATTCATGGGTGCTCCAGGACATCTTTAAGCCAGTCATAAAAACATCCATTCTCCATTTTTATCCTTCCCGATTGTCTTCAGAAACGAGAATTCAATGGCACATCACCTTTGAAATTCCATTTTAGCATTAAGATTTGCTTTTAATTTGTGATAACCTCTGGATATTGTGGTGTGGTTCACCAGCGTGTTCAAGAGTACATAGGAAGTGATGCCAAGAAGTGTAGATCTTCAATTTTAGCAGGTACAAAAGCCATGCTACCTCAAACCAAATATCTGCCCAATCTCATTGGTTATTTCACATGTTAGTCAAGCAAGGCGTAAAGTACTCCCTTCCTACTCATGCTTTGGTAAGCTTGGCTTAGAACAGTGAGAAGCCGCATGTGTCATAATATCCCATAGCCATCTCCAGCCCCATTTTTGGATAAGAAGCAAAGACTCTGCAAATCACATGCTTCGGAATTCAAAGCGCTTCTTATCTTATTTGCTCCATCAAACACTTCTTCTAAGGAGTTTGCCCAAAATGTGAACCAAGATTTCTCTGAGTTCTTTCCTTAGTTGACGGAACAGTCAGTTAATAATTAGACAGATATGTCTATGATACTGAATAAAAAAGGGTGGGGGCATTTCCAGCACTGATACTTGAGATGATTTGGAGGTCTGGACAAATTCCCTTTAGAAGCTTACTTGATAAAAAGGAAGGAAGTTGGCGAAAGCACCAGAGCATCAGATGGCAACGCAAGCTACCACTTTCATTTCTGCTATGCCTTTGATTGACTCTCCGTTAGGGTATTGTGGGCAATTTAAATTGTGACTCAAAATAGACTGCTGCTGACTTGAGTCATGAGTTTTCAGTGGTGCATACCAAGGCATTTTTGTGTCCTGGTGAATACCAAAGGAGACCAAGAAGTGGTCCTGGAGGTGAAACAAGTAACTTGATTTAGTTGGGGAAAGCTGTGAACTGATCTTGCCCCTCTCTTTATCTTTGCTGGAGAAGGTGGTTAATGAAGAAATGTTTGCAGAGAATTCAAAAAGGCTGGAAGACTTCCAGGCTGGATAGGCTATATTTAATATCTACTACCTATAATGAAGCCCAGAATTGACTATTTGGAAGCTAAAAGAAGACATAAAACACAGGAAAAGCAATAGAAAAAAATCCTTTCTGCTTTGCTGCCAACCCCTGCTTTTCCAGACTCAGCTGGACACATTGAACGATCTAACTCCTAAGAAAATCACAGGAAAGGGGAAAACATATCTTGAATATGTTTCCCTGTACACATATAAACATATTCAGGGGGATTTCATACCAGGATTGAGTTGTCCTGTCACCAAACTGTCTTGGTACCACTCCTGACGACTACTCCATGTGCTGTTTTGTATATTCAGCATTCTGTTCTTCTCATACATGCCATCCACCCCCATGGAAGGGGGCTGAAGATCAGAGGGGTAGGAAGAAGGCTTGGTGGAGTCAATACAAGTCCCCCACCTGGGGGGTTGCAAGCTGCAGTTGCTCACCTTGCCTCGGATAAACCTGTAAGAAGGAAGGAAGGAAGGAAGGAAGGAAGGAAGGAAGGAAGGAAGGAAGGAAGGAAGGA
>NW_020769357.1:1566743-1632711 GCF_900518735.1 Pseudonaja textilis
GGAAGGAAGGAAGGAAGGAAGGAAGGAAGGAAGGAAGGAAGGAAGGAGCAACAGTTGCTGGGTCATATTTTCAAACTCCAGAGGATCCATGCTTTTATTACACAATGCATGTTTGGTCACTAAGAAAATATTACTATTTTTTTAGTTCTCCTTCGTATTCACAGTTGGCCTGTAGCTCTGTGAGTAAGTGAGGATTACGTTAGAGTTAAGACTTAAAGCACCACTGAATTATAAAGGTCCTGCACTGGTAACATTAGGCTATCTCAGTTTAATAATACCTTACACGTGTAAATTACATGATTTCTAACAGGAAAAACATATGGGCTGCTCTGAACTGTTTGAAAGAAAGTCCAGATTGAGAAAGAATGGCAGAAATCAGACCAATATGAATCTACAGATTCAGTTTTTTAAGCAGCTTCTGCAGTTTTTTAGAAAATAATGGATACCCTTTTGATTTTGATCTAAAGGTCATAGTGTAAAACAGTAGAATATAAATCCTCTTTGTCCACAATCTGAAAAATATTGAATTGTAATCTGCAAATTATATCTTTACCATTCATTTCCTTATACTCCCTCTTTATACATGGCTACTATTTATTCTAGTTGGTATGTCTACGGCAGCAGTGTCAAACTCACGGCCTGTCACATGCTGGCCCCGCTCCTACCTTTTTTTTCCCTTTTAGCAAAGGGGAAAAAAGTCCCGATACGTCATGTGGTGACGCCATGACGATGCGAGTTTGACACCCCTGGTCTATGGAGATTCTTAGTCATCCAGGTCATAGTTGTCCCAAACATGCTTTTTCAAAAGGCAGATGGACTTTGTATTTCCTTGAAGATATTTCACTTCTCATCCTTCAGTCAGAACTGAAAAAACTTCTTGGATGAGAAGTGAAATGTCTTCAAGGAAAAATAAAGTCCTTTTTGAAAAAGCATCCTTAGGATATCTAGTTGGTATGTTTGTGGCCTCCCACAAACAAAATTATATGGCACCTCAGGGGCCCATAGTTACTTCAACCCATGAAGAGCTGTTTGGGGAATCTTAAATCCCAGGTAACAGCTGTAGTTAGATACATGGATGGGGAATGTTGATGCCTGGCCCTTCATCCTGGCAATCCCCAACGCCACTCTATGCTATGCTATGAATGGGCCAATATTCTTGCCTCTGGCAGTTCTGAGTGCTAGCCAAAGTGCACGCAGGCACAGGCATACACACACACACATGCCACGTGCATACACACATACAGTTAACACTCAACCACTCTACTCCTCATATGAATGAAATTTTTGTTAATGATGGATGCAAGAGGAAACGTATATCACATAGGTATTCTGAGATCCTATTAATTTCTCCTGGGCATCCATGTTTTCCTACTTAAGTATTGAATAATAACATCTGCAACAATATTTAAAAACTCCACTGTACTGCAGCTCTCTGCCATGATTTGATACTCCCAGTGTGATTATTATTGTTTTATTATTTCTTAATTTATTTTCCTAAGTCACAAACTCTACAGGCACATGAGCAACTAGTTTGACTTAATGTGACAAAAGAATAACGAATGTGTATCCGAAGTGGATCCTACATTTGACAATGCCACTTTTACATACCTTTCCAGAAAGGAAACTTCTGGATACTTGGAGTGAGCCTATCACTGCCTGAGGACAATCTCAAATGTGAAGTTAAATGTGTTAATTGAGAAAGGAAAGCAAATGCATAGGCTTATTAAAATAAGCTCTTGGGGATTCCAATTTTTCAAGGAGCAACAGTGAACTCCTGAAACTAACTTCCTGAGGAAGGGAACAGTTTTCATGTTGAGTAATAACAAAGATTACACTAAAGGTGAACTGAATGGATCTTCCTTCATCCTCCAATTATGCTACAACTAATTGGAATAGATAGAGTAGAATGTGAAATAAATCAAATTCATTATAAATCTAATAATAGTGAAAACCACTTGTGATTCCACCAACAAAGGAAAAACAGTGAATGATTAGCATTAGGAGACTCTTTTCTGAAACTAGTCATTGAAAGTTGCCTCCTGCAATTCAGCATATAAATTTAATTAATAAAACATTGACCTGCAGCAGATCTTGAGGGCCTTAATGTTGTCAGATATCATTTCTCCTCCAGTATTTTATTTTTTTATTTAATAGCCACCCATCTTACAAGAGACTGATTTAGGGTGGTAAGCAGCACTTGATTAAAGTGACAATTGGGAAAATACGTTCAAGTTTTTGTTTCACATTCTTTTGCTCAACTGGGGAAAAAAGCACCTGAAGATCCGTGCTCTTAATCAGTAAGAGCTCTCTTTTTAGTTGCTCTTAGCTTTAAAAAAAATGAGACTCAATAATCAGTAAGAGCTCTCTTTTTAGTTGCTCTTAGCTTTAAAAAAAATGAGACTCAATGTCAACTTCTTAAACAATTAGTTACTATAAGTTAATCACTAGAAATCAAAGGCATTTTAACAAAGTTATAAGAAATATATTGAAATTTTGTAGCATGCGGTTGTAAAAAAGTAATTCAGCAAAGCAGAGAAATAGCATCCTTGTCAAGTGGATATGCAAATAACTTAAACCACATCTTTAAAAAAGGACAAAAGAAATCAGATTAACAACAAGAGGAACATACATGAATACGGAACCTTCAATTTTAGCACAACAGTGTGCTCACTAGCCTTGTAAGAAAATGAAAAACCACAGAATTAGTCCTATTATGAAATATGCTCTACTTCCAAATATCTCAAACAGAATTTTTAAAATGAAAACTTTAAATTTTGCAACACCACAACAAGTATTTCATATACCACATAACTACAAAAATCATGTGAGATCTTTAATTAATTGCAAAAACTGTTATTGAAATGTCTTCGGTATAAAACAATGTCCTTCTCTTATTAGCATATTATATATATGGAGTGCAAAAATGAAGCATGTAGCATTTTCTGAATCATTTTCTGCCACCTAATGATTAACCAGATTTTGAAGTCCAGGTCTGTTATGCTTCACCTTGTATACAACAGCAGCCTTGTAAAACATCATTCCAAAGAATAAGATGCATATATTCAAACATCATTTGAAGCTGTGTCTTACTTAATCATGGTTTGCCAAATGAACCACTAACTGACTGCTTCATTAAAATTGCTCTCCCAAAAAACTGTTTACAAGCCATAACTGCTTGGTACAGTTTGAATAATCACTTTGTAAACCTACCAAATGATATTCTGCTTTAGGGGACTATATAAGAAGTTTAAGATACAGAAGTGAGACTCCCAATCTCTCCCTCCCCAGATAATCAAATCCTTACATTAATCGTTTCACTTTCTGTCCATGTAGTCAGCATCTAACAATTGTTATTTCACAATATTTCAGAATACCACCACATATATCCAGCAACCTAGTTTGAAATTAAACACCATTAATCTTTCAAAACCATTTTTTTGCCAAATCCATTCAGCTGATGTTAATTTAAACCACTTCATTGGATTTCAAAATATCAAAATGCCTCGGTTATTGCCTATCTATATCACCAGCTGCCAAATACTTCCTTCCTTCCCTGAACTAGGGAAAACCTCAGAATATAGATTTGAAGACCCCAGAAAAAGTTTTTCTGTGGCTTGAAAAGCAGATTAGCAAATTCATGTCTAATGAATGAAGCAATTAGTTGTGAAGATTGTATGATACCCACAGGATCCAGAGGCACTAATGATACTGAACAACAGAACCTGAGTGTAAATCAGGAGATAGCCTTTTTAAGCAAATGCTGGACTAAGGGACCCACAAATCCCTTTAGTTGTAATTTGAAGATGCTTGGCAAGTTTTTCATTCAGGGACACATTTTCCTTAAACTGCTTTTGTCATCCCTATGATATGAAATCACTTATCACAAGATAATAAGATAATATAAATAATAAACAAAGAAATCTTCACTGACGATGGCTAGCAGTTGAATTGCATTCATAAGTGCATCCATTGGTCACCTGTGCAGTTTGTGTAGCAGAGATATTAAATGGGTGTACTAACACATGCCTAGAATTCCTCACATTCTGGACCACCTGTAATTTCCTGGAGGTCTTTAAGAGCAATAGGTAGTCCTCCACTTACAACTATTCATTTAGTGATCGTTCAAAGTTATGATAGTACTGAAAAAATGTGATGTATGACTGGTCCTTGTACTTACAACTGTCACAGCATCCCCATGATTACATGATCAAAATTTGGTTGCTTGCAACTGGCACCTATTTACAATGGTTGTAGCTTAACAACCACCTTGATTAGCAATGGAAATTTTGACCCCAATTCTGGTTATAAGTCGAGGACTATCTGTACTTGTTGAGCTAATTGCAGTAGTCCACAAACAAGATTACTGAGGAAAGACTTGCAGTCAAGAGGCCAATGTGGTTAGTGCAGTACCATAGATAAGTCTGAGCAAAGACCCTACTGGCTAATGCTGCCACCTGCACTCTGAACAGAAACTGGGTAACTCTCAGATTGTGTATGAGGAAAAGAGAAGCCCTGTTCAGAACTAAAGACAGAAAATTTATGGCCCTAGAAAAACTATGAAGATACAGCTCCTCAATTTTGTCAGGGCTGAGCTCAAGCTTGTTGTTCTTACTCAGCCAGTGGACAAAGCACTGGCAGCATCACTTGACCTCTACTGAAGATACATGAGTCTGAAACAACCTCACCCAGTTATTTCATGTAGTTGTTAAACAGGAAGGATGAGAATGTCAATCCATGCAACAACTTATAAATCAACATGTCTCCTGCCAACACCAATGGGGATTGGCTACAGAAAAAATGAGGAGAAGCACTGAAACACTATTTCCAATCCCTACATCCACTCAAAATGATATCATGGCTGCTGGTACCAAAAACTACTGAAAGTCAAGGAGAACAGGAATGGTTGTACCATTCCTTCTCCATTCCATCAGAGGTCATCAACAAGTGTAATCTGTCCGCCTCCATATTATGTCGCAGGCTGAAACCCAATTAAAAAGATCCAGCTACTTCATTTCCTCCAGGGCCCACAGAAATTGCAACATCACCACTTTCTCAAAAATCTTTATTAACAAGGAAGGTTGGAGACTGGGCAGGAATTGTTCAAGATTGCTAGTGGTGACAGTGAAGTCTTCAGGGGAGAATTCATCACTGCCTCCTTCAAGAGAAGCAAAACCAACTCTATTCTGAAAGGTAAATTCTCCACCAATATGAACTCAGCCATACAGGTAGTCCTTGACTTACAATTGAGTCCAAAATTTCCATTCCTAAACAAGTTAGTTATTAAGTGAATTTTGCCCCATTTTATGACCTTTATTGCCACAGTTCTTAAGTGAATTACTGCAGTTGTTAAGTTAGTCATATGGTTGTTAAGTGATTCTGGCTTCCCCATTGACTTTGCTTGTCAGCAGGTTGCAAAAGGTGATCACATGATCCCAGGACACTGTAACCCTCATAAATACATGCCAGTTGCCAAAGTTCCTATTTCTGATCACTGCAATAGTGAAAAACAGTCATAAGTCACTTTTTTCAGTGCCGTTGTAAATTTGAATGGTTACTAAATGAATAGTTGTAAGTCGAGGACTATCTATATCTATCTACAGTATATCGAGGACTATCACTTCCTAGGAAGTAACTAGCCAGGAAGGACATGAACCTAAAAGACAGGTAGCCCAATGTCTAAAGGTTTTAAAGGCATAAAACTTCCTAGTTAAAGACAAGATTGTGACTAAGTCAACTCAACTGGACTTTCCCAATTAGAGTTAATTCCAAATGGACCTGAGCAACGTTATCCTAAGGTATTCCTCACAGCATCCTTGAAGATGTTTTCCCTTGCACTGAAATTGTAAAGACAGCACCCTCACCAGTCTTAAATGAGAATAGAGATGTATTGTTGGAACAGAGCAAATTGTGCCAGCATTCTCAAGGACTTTAAGGAAGCATATTAAATGGGGGGTCTGGCTGTGCCCTAACAAGATTTCTTAATTTCTTCAACAAAATTTGCTGCTGCCTCCAATAATGGGAGGATGAGAATATTCCATATCTGCACAAGAAAGGACACAACCCTCACTGCTTCACCCATAAGCACAGATTACGAAGTCTAATCAATTAATTTTTCCAATCAGGACACTCTACCTGGTCTTGAATTAAAGCACCAGGCTAGAAACCAGCAAGCCTGTGAGTTCTCATCCCATTTTAGGCATGAAAACTGGCTGGGTGATTCTGGGCCAATTACTCTCTCTTAGCTCAACCCATCTCATAGGGTTGTTGTTGTAGGGGAAATAGGAGGAGGAAGGAGTATTATGTATGTTGGCTGCTTGTGTCATTTGTAAAAAATTATAAATATAAATAAATAAACAAATAAATCACTATAACTTAAAACCAGCATAACCAAATATTTTCGCTAGGAATAATTTGAACACAAAAGCAATGTATCTGAGGGACAGACACAGGTTGGGAAATGTTAACTGAAGAAACAGCAGAGAGGAAACATGACTGTCCAATAGTCTTATAGTATAATATAGGATATTCGTAAGTTTTGCAGTTCTGCTGTTTTATTTGGTTTTTACACATGGGATGGACAGAGGAAAAGGAAAAACAAGTAGCTCTCCATAAATACTTATTGTTGCTTATATTGTTGCATAAATACTTGTTGTCACTTATTTGTTTAATTTGCTATGTCTCCAAGATTTGTGATACCTCAGCCCACATTGTTTGAAGCAAAAAAGTGCATTTTTAGGATGATTTGAAAGGAGCAAAATAATTGATGTCTCCTAAACTTTGGCAGTGCCTATTCAGCCTTAGACCCATGCCAGGCCAAGTATCCAAGCATTTCAAGAAGAAATGGGCTTCCCAGACAGTTTCCTACCCAAATAGGCCAACCTGTTTAAATTTTAAAAATAGATTTCTATCACAGACTTTCGGGGCAATTTTGGAATTACCCTTTTCCTGCTTCCTCTGTCCATTGTCCATGTACTTAAAAGTAGGATCTATATATGAGCAGATACATGCGATGTGCATAGAAAGCAACCTGACCTTTCTTTGGCCTCCTTTCAAGGCACCAAAAGGACACAAAACTAATCATTTTTACATATTTGAGGATCTTGCATGCAAGCACAGCTCTCATTGAGGCATTAAAAAGTCTGACTATATTCTGATGCTGAAACACTTTCAAAGAGAGTCTGGATCAAATGTATGTCTGAATGAACTCATTAGAATTAGGGTAAACTGATTTATAGATTTAAAAGATTACAGAGGTACCGTACCGGAATTATTAATAACATACAATCAGAAATATTGTCTCTTATGCTATATATTGTATAATACAACATAATGGTTATTAAAGTATTTATGTTTACCTGCAGAGCACCCATCACAAACAATATCAGGTGTTATATAAACACATGTGGAACAACTCTCTCTCTCTCTCTCTCATAAATGTACAGTATCATTATTTACAAGCACAATGTATATGTACCACCACTGCATTTCTCTCTTTATGATAAATGTAGAATATTATTATTTACAAACACAATCAACATTACCCTGAAAATTGTCAATGCACTGTATGAACTGTGCCACATCTTTTCCTGTAACCATGTATAAGCCACCTAATAGGGCTTTCTTCACAGGTACAGTCAGTGTTGATATATAGGCAGGAAATTATGCATTTTGTAGCCCAACACTTTTAGAGAATATCAGATTAGGGAAAATAAATAAAATCATACTGAAAAGGCCCATGTTCCAATCATGACAATGTTTAAAACAAATCTTTTGAAGGTTATTCTTTCAATCTGCCACTACTAGGAATCTTCCCTCCTCCACAAATCTCAGCAGTCACACTTCATAAGAATACCATAAAATTCCATGTTTTTATGCTTTCTTCAACCTGATAGCCCCACAATTCATTTTAAATTCAGCCATCCCACATGCACATAAACTAAGTCAACCACAAGAGTGAATACCAGAAAGGGAAGATGCCATATTACTCTTAAGTCAATAAGCACCTCAACCCAAAATGGCTGCCTTCCCTGTTTCTGCCCAGGAACTGAGGAGTGAGGCACCTTTTGCATTTATGAGGAGTAAATTTGGCAGGGAAATCACAACTTATGAATGGAAAAGAAAAGCAGCAAAGGAGCAGAAATAAAGATTCAGAAATCATACTATAATAAGTATTTTTAACAAACTGTGGTATTTGAAGTTATATAACATATAAATTGCACACACATGTATTTGCTTCAAAGAACATATGGATGGCAATATTTCTCCTGAACAAATTCCCCATAAATGGATCTTTCTTTTCACTGGCTGGGGTGAATTATGTTCTCCACAATCAGTTATTTTAATTGAAGCCACATCTCACTCCACAATCCAGTAGCCTTTATGCAGGCATATATACTACTGAGGCACGCTCAAATTTCACAAAATCCGAGGATGCGTTTGTCTCTTAAGAACTAAAAAAAACACCCCTCACTCTATTCTATTTCTTTGCTGCATTCCTTCTCCTTGCACTGTTTCATATATCATACATATTAGCAGAATTATTATAATCATAATTACCTGGAATCCTCTGATACTGAAATTTGCAACTGAGCAGGACAGTACTTGACTAAAAGTGATGCTGAGGCAGTAATTGGGTAAATTAGTTATATATAAAGTAGGTTTGATCCATCTGCAATGATTGAAAATATTATGTTATGCAGGGAAGGGAGGAGAAGTAGAAAAAGAATATTCTCGAAGAATCCAGTATCAAATGCAAGTGAGGTTACTTATACAAATATGTCAAGATTGCATCCTAATATATTAACCAAAACCTAACACGGTGGGAGAAGGAGGGGAGATGGGTCAATAAGAAAAATGAGAAGAAGAAAAAGAAAAAAAAGTGTGTGTGTGTATGTGTGTGTATGTATGTGTATGTATGTATACACACATACACACACACACATAAACAAAACCATTTGTAATCTAATTATTCATTCAAAAAAAATTGTACATAAAATACAGTTCTAGAGCAATGGATTTCCATTCCCAATATTGTTCCACACCCATCACTCCACTTATGTTTCTAGGTTCCAAGTTGTGTACCTACCAGTTTACTCGTAGTCCTGTGCTGCATAACTTTTTCAATCCTTTGTTTAACTTGATTGCTGCCCATTTTTAATTTTGCTTCCTTGGTGGCACTTTTTGACGCACCCTACCTTGGAGTTCCTTTTTTCCTTTCCCCAGTTTGTGAATTGCTGTGCTTTTGCCAACCTTCTATGGATAACTGATTTCCAACCTCCCTTTCTCGAGGCAATGCCCACCGTGTTGTGCCCTGAGGAGTGCTTGGTTTCTCTTGCACATTCACTCAGGGATGCCCAGCTTAGATCTCTGCTACTTTCACAAGCCAATACTATTAACATTTTCACCCTTTTGCATCTTACCTTTCCATTCAACAATCCCTTTCAAACACACATCTTTTTTTGCAGCAGCTTTTTGGAGGTCTTATCATCCCCTCAAGTTTTGCCCATTGTCTTCTGGCGCTCACCCAAAGTAGAATTGTTGTCCCTTTCGTGCCTACTGCTCCTACCCACTCATTCTTGCTCTGTGCTATGAATGACTTTGGTGCAGGCGTTGTTCAAGAATAAATATCATTTCTGGAAACTGAGATGGGGGGAGTCTGGGATGCGCTGGGGGGGGAATGCAATACTGCTGTGACATTTGTGCTAAGTTGTCGTGTCAGATTTGAACTTAATTCCCTCCAATGGATCAAGGGTGGGAGGGGGTAGAGCAGGGAGAGATGTCCCTAGTTATACAGCCATGTGTTGTTGCTTACAGAAATCATAGAGAAGGAGCCTGTCAGAGCTGGTCAGGGCTAGAGGGTATGGTGAGGAAAGGGAGGGGGCGAAATGGGACAGATGCCACAGACAAGCATGAGATGTACCTTGCACAAATGGCTGCAGGGACAGAAGAGAAAGAGAAACCAGTATGTTTTTTCTAGCTCTTCCCATCTTCCCTTCCCACCTTTTTCCAACCTTTCCCATCTTTGCTGCTTGGCTCTTGCCCTTAAGCATTATCAGGTTTCTCTCCTTTTAACCAAAAAGGCCCCAAAGGTTCCAAGATTATCTAAAAAAAGCCAAGGAGTCTTCATCCTGAATTCTGCTCAGAAGAGCTAAGTTTAGGATTCTCGCCACAGCAACTCAGATTATTGATTTCCAATGCCTGGCATGTATACTTGCCCAGTCTTCCTTTCAGATATCATAAATGAAACCAGTTTTTATTGTATCTCCTTTGGGATTTCCATTCTCCAAGTCACACTCTCTCACCATAAAGCTGAGAACGGGCATCGTGGTGCCTAAGTGATGTAGGGTAAACAATGAGTTGATGACCTTGATCAGAAGCAATTAAAATGGAGCTACTTGATATAGGGCAACTCAGCCTGAGGGAAATATAGTAGGTTGTGAATAGATTACAAGCAATTAGCCTGATGGGGGATGCTTTTACATAAGGAGTAGGGGGACAGCCAGCAAGTAGAGTCCCCTAATCTACTGAACTTGTTATCAGATAGTATATCAAAATAATGATGCATTTATCCTCTGGAGCTTTCTGTTAAGCTTTTTATTAAGCTGCTGAATGGGTCAATGGAACATCTTATTATTTGCCCTTATTCAGTTTATTTTTGTTCTTGTAAATTCAAGTGGGAGAAGTTGGTCCTGTATGAAAGGTCTGTATAAGGCTCCTTGATCTGGGTTGCAAAAAAACAATCAGCTGATCACTAGATAGCAGCAAAGATATACTGTGATTATTTGCATATCTCCAGCTATCTAGAGATCCTCTAAATTTTTGCAGTTCTGGAATGAGGAGCCATAGACTGGCAAGTGTATTGAAAGAAAGCGAGGAAGGCAAATCAAACTCGGCTCAAACAAATGGTTGATCAGATGCTTCTGCAAAAACTAAAGTCTAAAGACAATAGAAATTCCCATTGCATCTGATTTTGTTCTCTCCAAATGTGGGTATTTATGACTAATCAGCCATTGGTTTGCAAAAAACAAAACCCTGTGTTTTTTTCCCCTTTCTTTCTTTTTTAAATGTAGAAAGTATTTTTCTTCCAAATAATTTTAAGTCTACAGATTATCCTTACAATAATTCTATAAAGAGTTAGCTGAGGACTGACTCAAGGACTTTTGTGACTACGTAAATCTTGATCTCCACTATCTAACCACAACGTTCTAATCATGAAAACAGACAGAATCTACCAATTTGTATGAAAGAAAGCCTATATGGTTAACAGAGCCACTAAAGAATCTCAATCAGATAATCTGGTTTGGTTGGGGGTGGGGGTAGAGGATATTAGTATCGTAGGGTGACTACAAGTCAGATTTCCAGAACTTTGTGTTTTTGTAGTAACCTGAAACCCGTCCAATGGAGCCGTGATAAAAAAAATGAGTTCCTAGAGAATTAAATATCTGAATGCAGAAATTGACTCACTGTTCCATGTCTTAATAAAGCTCACAATTTTCCACTAAAATTCCCAGGTGTCCCAAGCTTACTTTATTACAACAGTTTAATACTAAGAGGAATGGACATTACTATACTCTGTTGCTCCTGCAATGGTTATAAGAACTGGGAAATAAAAATCCTGCTGAATATAGGGATGGATCCGGCCTGCAGGGTGCTTAAATCTGGCCTGTGGGGTCGGCCTAGAAATAGCAAAGGACTAGCCCACAATACTCTGGCAGCCAAAATAGGTCATGTGGGGCCGCGTGCCCCCCTCCCCTGTGCCCCATTTTGGCTAGCAGGATGCTGCAGGAGGCCATCCAGGCCGGAGGAGAAGTACAATGCTGGGCCTTAAAGAAATCCAGTTTGACACCCGTGATCTAAGGCAAACCAATCTAACATCTACTACCAGTGGTTATAGATTTACCTGGGACTTAAATAGCCCAAAAAAAAAAACAATGCAATCCCAAATTGCATTAACAGAGGGATACAGTCAAGATCAAATGAGGTACTCATACCACTCTATAAAGCCTTAGTAAGACCACACCTAGAGAACTGCATCCAGTTTTGGTCATCACATTATAAAAAGGATGTTGAGACTCTAGAAAAAGTACAGAGAAGAGCAACCAGGATGATTAGGGGACTGGAGACTAAGGCATATGAAGAAACTGGGCTTGCCTAGTCTAGTAAAGAGAAGGACCAGGGGAGACATGATAGCGGTCTTGCAATGTTTGAGGAGTTGCCACAGAGAGGAGGGAATCAATCTATTTTCTAAAGCAGCTGTAAGCCAGACAAGGAATAATGGATGGAAACTGAACAAGGAGAGATTTAATCTGGAAATAAGGAGAAACTTTCTGACAGTGAGAACAATTAACTAATGAAACAGCTTGCCTTCAGAAGTTGTGGGAGCATCATCACTTGAGCCTTTCAAGAAGAGACTGCACTGCCATTGGTCAGAAATGGTGAAGGGCCTCCTGCTTGGGCGGGGGGTTGGACTAGATTACCTACAAGGTCCCTTCCAACTCCATTAGTCTGTTAAATCAAAACAAACAAACTGTTCTGATGCAGTACATGGCAGGACAGGGCAGGACAGGGCAGTTAAAAGAAAGAGAATTGAGAAGTCCTCTGGTCACAACTAAGTCAGTGGTGGGATTCAAATTTTGTTACTACCAGTTCTGTGGGCATGGCTTGGTGGTGGGGGGGGGCAGGGGAAGGATACTGTAAAATCTCCAGTCAGAGGTAGTATTTGCAGGTTCTCCGAACTACTGAAAATTTCTGCTACCGATTCTCCAGAACTGGTCAGAACCTGCTGAATATCACCTCTGAACTAAAAGTCTGGTGATAGGCGTTTTGGCAAAAAATGTTTTGTTAAAACTATATCAAGAGGTTGTGGGTCCAACATGGAAGCTCTTTTAGACTAATGGCAAGCATTAATCTGAAATGGTATAGGATCTCCCGCTTGAGAGGAGGGTTGGATTAGAAAACCTCTAAGGTCCCTCCCAACTCTACTGTTAATCTGCTTGTTAGATCGGGTATGAAAGAGACGCGAGACCAGTGTACTTCAAGCTCTTTATTTCATGTATAGATCTGTACAAGATCTTGGAGCCGCAGCAGCCATTCATATAAGGATTGCTCGCGGCTCGCCGGCCAATGACAGGTCCTTGAATCTCCCGCGATCAGCTCGGCCAATCGCAGTTGATTCCTAACGAACCAATCCCTGCCGTTTAGTTGACCAATCATAATGCTGTATATGTGGACCAATCAGAAGTCAGTATTTGGAGTATGTTAATACAAAACACTGCTGTTCAACTAAGTGTCTACTGATAAATATTTTGGCAAAAATTGCCATGTTTAAAAGTGTAGAGACGTGGAAATGGGAGTTCTTAGAAAGACTAGGAGAGGCAGTGGGTCTTAACTGAATACATCTTTGTGAAGAGGTAAGGGTATCCACATGATAGCAGAGAGGCTGAGGCTAAGTAGTTATTTCTGTTGCTGCCACAGCCATCAATTAAAAATGCAAAGCAGATTGACTCATGTGGAAGCGGGCTTGGGGGGAGCCAGGGAATGTCAGGCTTCATCTATCTGTCCAGCAAGACATGATAGGGAGGGAAGAAGGTGACATGGTAAGCAGGGTGGTGCCTATAGGGCTACATAACAGAAGAGGTTTAGTAATGGACCCTGTCCCACTTTTTAAAAGCAAAAGCAGAATGCTTTCATTCTTTGCAGAATGAATGCCAAGACCTTCAGAGACCCCAATATTCCCCTCTCTAATCTAGTTATGCATTGGAAGTAAAGCCTCCTTCCGATACTTGTAGTATATACTCCCCATTGTAACACAGAAGCACTGTATTGCACCCCATAGAAAGGGGGCCCATATCAATCCTTGTCCCCATCTCCTCTCTCTCTTAACCCCACAACTGCAACTCAGCTCCATCGCTTCAGATTATTTCTTGCTTCTGACAGAATCATGATTTTGTTAATTGAGACATTAAAGTGCTCCCTTTCATAGCCCTGACTTTACCCTGTCTTCAGCAAATGCTTGTCAAAGCTGGGTCAGAAATAGAGGGGGAGGAAATAGTGTGTAGGGCAAGGCACATAAGATTCTCAACTGCATCCCTCGGGGCCAGCGAAAAAGATGGAATTTCAAGAGCAGCCAATGATTTCATGGCCCAGGAATAGTTGGGGAAAGCAGAAGCACAAATAGACAAGATGGGTGTGACAGCCAGGAAGTGAATTTATAAAGGGAACCAAAGCAGTGTTGGAGACTGAACAGAGGGGTGGGGGAAAGATCAACAATTATAAATACTAGAAAAAAAAATCTCCATGCTCATGGCATAGGATCAGGTTATTTGCAGAACCACCTATTCATAGAATCTCTATCAGATGTATATATTACAGGTCTCCTTCCTGAGAGAAAGCAACTCATGAGACCGATGAGTTATGCCTTCTTGGTAGTAATCCCTGCTTTTTGGAGTGATTATCCTTCCCAATATACAGTTGATCCCAACCCTGTAGATCTTTAGAAAGGCAGACAAGACTTGATGTCAGACCCAAAACCAAGAATGGCATGTGGTCATTCTTCCAAGTTGGGTTCTTTATTATTTCACACCTGTACACAAAATTTTGCCAGATTGAGCCCTCTACTATCTGTATCTATCATATACTCTGTGAACTATTAGGGAACCCACTTTCTCTCACACATAATCTCTCAACTAAGTTGCCTCTTACTCCTCTGGAATGCAACCCCTCCCTCTTGGAAATCCACCTCCTTACTACTACATTTTGTTATACTGGCTTGTTCACAGCTCTTTGGATCTGGATGAGAAGAGTCCCAATTGTTGAACCGCAGTATATTTTAGTTTGATTGCCATGTTATGATTTCAGTGGGCTTTTCATTTAGTATGTAGTACACATGGCAACAATAACTAGCTAACCAGCTGAATGATTGAATGGATAAATAAATAAATATTTTTTCTGTCTTCTGCACATAGGTAGATTTGTAAACTGTACAGATGCAGATAGATAGCTCAACAAGATGTCCATAACAAAGTACACGTATTAATTCATCAGGTTCATAACTCACATTTGTGATAAAGTTCTTCTTTAATGACCAATCCTTTGTATGTCTGCCTTGTAGTAAAAGATGGTTATCTCCTAACCCATCTCGTAGCGATAGAATGCAGCTCCCATGAGTTAGGGAGTTCAGGCAAAAGTGAGAAAAACTTCCCCCAACCCCTCGAGGGTCAATTTAGTGACCAGTCAGAATTACAGATGTGCTCACATGATATGGACTACATTTCCCAGGATACTTTAACTACATTTACCATGATGCATTCCCTTAAGGGGACAGCTCATAATTTCTAAGTAACTATCCAATTCCCATAGACTGGCTGGGACAGCACACTCTCTGCCTGGAATTGTAAATTCCACTGTTAAAGGAAGAGAAAAAAATTAACTATAAACTAAGATAATCAGTAACAGTAATTCTATGAATATCAGATAACTATATAACTAAGAGAAACAGTAAATATTAATAAAGCATCAAACAAAGCAAAGCATGCCAAGCATGCAAAGCTTGAGGTTCAATCTTCAAGTTCGGCCTCTTAGTACAAGTCTGCTGGTCACCTCTGGCGGCTTTTTAGGGTGTACAGGTACTCTTAGTACCAATCATGAAAGTCTGGTGATCGCTTCTGGTGGCCTTTTAGGGTGTCCTAGTGAAAGTGTACTGATCGCCGGCGGCCTTTTAGGCTGGAACGGTATTCTTGTTTTCAATTGTGCTAAATGGCGTCGGAAGGCTGTTGGAATGGATGGTGCTAAGGCATTTGCCTGGATTGGAGCCTGCATCTGATCGTCACTGACAATTCCTACGATCCCACATCCTAGTGGAGATTTGATGGTCACTGGGCTGTCTACAGGGCCGCCGACTGACTCGGAGAAGAGAAAGGCACATGGGGCATTATTTCCCAGCAAGAGTAGAATCTCAGCCTCCGGATCTAGAGCGGGAAAGTGATGAGGCAGGTGCTATAGTTGAGACATGCTACTTATGACCTTAGGTGTTGCGATCTGACTGCAGTTGTTCGGTATCCCATCGCATACAAATACGGGCGGTAGTGGGAACCAGGAACTTCCATCCAATGACTCTATGCAGAGTCCAGTAGCTCTCCTCCCTGCCGTGCTTCTTGGTCCATGGCACATTGAAACTGTGAAGGGAAGTTCATCCTGTTGCACCTCAAAGAGGTTGAAGAATGCAGGTCTGGCCAGGGTGCAGATGCTTTGAGTGACTATCTGCACGTACATTTTCATGGCATCTTCATAGTGTCCTTCAGGATACACTTTGGCTAAACAGATGGGAAGACACGAACAAGGGCATGGTGAGTCAGTGCACAGTGCTGTGCAATTGACACTCATCCTTGGTTTTGGTTGCGGTTTGTCAGTCTGCCGAGGAGCCCAGTCTGCTTCTGTGTTACGTTGAGGCTCCTTGTCCAAAGGAGGGTTACGAGATATCTGCAATGGTGGCTCAGCATCTGGATGCAGCACAGTCGGGTGTTGGACACTATGCACAAGTAGCATTGCACCTTGGCTGTGCAGTACTTGGGTGAGTGTTAAGATTCACAACACTTGTAGCAGTATTGGTACTCCCTTAGCAACTCCTTTCATTGGGTCAGTGATTTCGCTGCAAACCCAGTGCAGCTATTCAGCGAGTGACGAGTGTGGTGCATAGGACAAAACTGGTTTCTCCTTGTAGTGGGATATCTAAATTGGGGTGGATGGGATGAGGTAGCAGGTGAACTCTTGATGGTTGAGGAATGTACCTCGGTCTTATGGACAGCCATGAAGGGTCTTTCCCTAGTAGTGTGCATAGGGCCTGAGGGCAATATATGGTTGCTGTTGTACCTGTCATTAGGAGGACTAATAGCTCTGAGTCCACAGGCCCGGTGTGTGTTGCACACTGCCACCTGGTGGGACACAAATTCTTCGAGAAGTGTGAAGGGTACAAAGCAGTGGCGACACTTGGCTGTGAAGGTGTCAGACAACTGGAGCCACTTTTCAATTAGCACCTGCAGATGTTATTGAACAATTTTGTTCTGCATGTTGACATGATCGAGACAGGCGAGTGCTGGTAAGTTGGGATCCCATTGTGCCATTCTCAGCTGGACAAGTATGTTAGCGAGGTCTATGATTCGGCGAGGCTTGTTGATAGGAATTTTAGGAAAATTGTTGAGGCTATCCAAGAGTGTTGCTTCTACGTCCTCAGAAGCACCATACAGTTTGTCAAGCCTTTTCCATGATAACCGTAGGGCAGCGGCCGGGTCGTCTAAGCGGGATGCATAAAGTGCCCTCGGTATGTCAGCCGACTGTGGCTATCAAGTGTCTGATGATTTCATCAGGGTTCAGGCATGCCACCTGAACGGGGCGCAGGAAAAGTTTCTTCCATACTAGATATTCGCCACCTGGCTTGTCAGAAAATCTGCAAACTCCATTGGTGTACAAATTTAGCTTTCCACTCTGTACAGCCAAGTTTCTCCAGTAATCTTCAGCATTTGTTGAGTTGGGGGAGGTAATGACATAGAGGGTTCTCCCCCTGGATTCTCATAGGGTGGGTTCGGGTTGTAAGTCAACGACGGGTTGTAGTCTTCCTCCGAGTACTTACAGAGGATGTCGTTGTCCCATACTTGGGACGATGGTCGAGTGTCACGCTGCTATGTAGGCTGGGCACAGTTACCTTGTGGTGCCTGGGAGCCGGATTGGTACTGAGGTTGTGGCAGGAATGCTGCTGCCTGTGGATTGAGTGTGGCAATTGTCGTTGATGGCATGCCTACTTGTTGAGAAGTCATGGTAAGCACTGGCTACATTGCTTGGCCAGCAGGGCGTGAAACGTTGAATCTCTGACCTTAGTATGTACAACATCAGTTGGGGAAGGTTTGCTGTTAGTGGGAAGTAAATCTCATATTTTAGGTCGTACGTCAGTAGCGTAACTGACAAGTAGAGTCTGTGGATGAGATTCATCCCTGTGCTTCCCTGGTTGTGAGAGACTGCTAGGCAACTGAGGTGGTTCCAGCTGCTTGTTTTGTAGTGAGAGCTGCTTGTCTACGTAGACTTTGACCCATGTATCTGGGCTCTCTTCTCCCAACTCTTTGAGGGTGAATCGAAGGGAGGTGTTGTCAGCCATCTTCCACCATGCTGTGGCATGTGCCATCTTTGCTGCAGCATCTCTGCCATTTGGCCAATTCCAATTTGGCCTGTGCTTTGGCCATTTCCGCCTGTTGTCTGGCCTGGGCTTTGTCTATTTCAGTCTGTTGACTGGCCTGGGCTTTGGCTATTTCAGCCTGTTGACTGGCCTGGGCTTTGGCTATTTCAGCCTGTTGACTTGGCCTGGGCCTGTTGAGCCGCTATTTCAGCCTGTTGAGCCACTATTTCAGCCTGTTGAGCCGCTATTGCTGCCTTCTGCTGTGTTACCTCCTCTGTGGTACGTAGTTCTGCTACTGCAGCTTCTATTTCAGCTTCTGCAGTGTAACTTGCTGCTTTGGAGGCCTTAGATGTGCCGCTACAATGGGAGGATGCTCTGAAAGGATGGTGAAAGCTGGCAGCAGAGAATTGGTGTGAGACACTGGAACCTGCCTGCGGTCTAGCCGATTTGGGCTGGAGAGAGGAGGTTTTCTTAGAATGGTGGGAAGAAGCTGCTTGTGATTGAAGACCTATGTCAGATGTGGACTTCTCCCTTGCCCCTTGTTCCTTTTGAAGCGCATTAAAGATCACAGCCTGGAGGGAGTTTCTGCCTTCCTGAACACTGTCTTCACATTCTTTGTTCGCCTCCTTGAAGGAATGAATGTGTTCCTGGAACTCTGGGTCTTCCAGGTTTGACTGTATGTATTTAAGCTTATTTTCACTGTCTCTCCACTGTGCGAGGTGCTCCTCTAACTACTTCTGCATCAGGAAGAGGCTCTTGAGGGGCAACTTGCTTTTGGGGGTGTTACAGATCTTGACCAGCTCCATCCATGCGTCTGCATGACGGCAATACTGCCTTTCCCAATCCTCTCTGAAGTGTGTCGTCGTGGGTGAGGTAAGCTTCCTATGCTGTCTGAGGTCATAGGTCCTATGCTGTCTGAGGTATTGCAGCTTCTCCAGAGGGTTGGACATCTAAAGGCAATTGTTGGGAACCAGGTTCCACATTTACAACAAGGGTGGGTGGAGGATTCAGGTCTTGTGGTACATCAGAGACATCTGTCATGGCTGAGGAAGTTGCCATGGTTCAAATTGGTAAAAAGTGACTTTTGGAAAATTTAGTGAGTTTCCATGCAATTCCCCTTTTTGTATTAGGGTGCACTGTGAGCAGGTAGCAGAAAATAGAATTGCTGCTGGATTTAACATTTGAACATGTAGTTGGCACTGCAGAGTCTGGGTGATGCTAGCACAGCACACAGTATGGCTGCTTCTAGGGTGCATTGTGAGCTTGCAACACAAGGGGGTACTAGAGGTTGCATCACAAAATCTGAAGACTAGAGAGCTGAACACAGAAATATGTGTAGTGGAGTCTGAAGACTTGAGGACTGAACACAGAAATATGCCTATAATTGTCTCCTGCTTCACCAGGTGGCAGAAGAGGGTCTGAAAGATGCACTTGCTACGCCCATGTTAGGTTGCAGTTACTCTTTGGACCTTTGAATTAAGTGGATTAAATGGTCCACAATAGTTGCAAAACTAGATTGTCATTGGACAAACACACTGGTCAAATTTGAGAAACTGTAAAAAAATCAAACTCTAGGAAATTTCTCCTTGAGCAGAAGATATTGTTGTGCTTTGCTTAGGTCTCCCTTCTTTGTGGAAGAAAAAAAAGGAGGGGGGGGAATTTCCTGCCTACTCTTGAAAAAAAAGGGAAAAAATGGTAAGAATTCTTTGACTTCAGTGTAAATTTCTTCTTGACCCCCAGGTGGGAATGTAGGCTGCTTTACTTGAGTCTGTTAGGTTGCAGTTAATCTTGGAACATTTGGATTAAATTGATTAAATTGTCCACAAGAGTTGCAAAAAGGGGATGGATAAACACTCTGGCCAATCTTGAGAGACTTTGTAAAAAAAAATCATAGCAAAAGGCAAGATGCTAACTTTGTTTAAATCATTGCTAGATTAAGTGTCTTTCTTCAGGGGGAAGGAATGTGCCCATTGCTCTGGAGACGGCTCTGGCCAGAGAATTTTTATAACCCTGGCCTCTTTATTGCTTTTCCCACCTTCCAGATGAGGAGAGGAAAATCAGCTTTGTTTTACCAACAAGCATACAGGCATTATTTCTTAGAGTCTCTCACTGAATTTGTAGGTTTAAAGGCAGAGGTTCGATTTTCCTTTGAGAGCTGGGAGATATCCGACTCTCCTTGTTATGCAAGCAGAGTCTTTGAGATAGCAGGAAGACAAATTGAGCAAAGAAGAGTGGGGTGGGTGTGTTACTGGTTTTCAATTCTGCGGTTAGAAAGTTCTCTTTGTTACTAGCATGTGGGAAATTCCAGCCCCTCCCACCATCCATAGCATTTAAAGAGTTCTGATGCTCACAGAGAGAGACGATGGGAAATGCAGGTTTAGATTAACATTGCATATTCACTCCTGGCTTCAATGTTACTTTGCTTTATCACAAATCCAAATTAACAGTCTTTATACAGATGGGCCTGTCTTTTACTTTTACTTTTCTGTCTTCTGCACAGAGGTGGATTTGTAAACTGTACAGATGCAGATAAATAATTCAACAAGACGTCCATAACAAAGTACATTACTAATAACTAATAAATGTTATGGACGTCTTGCTGAGTTATCTATCTGCATCTGTACAGTTTACAAATCCACCTCTGTGCAGAAGACAGAAAAGTAAAAGATGGTTATCTCCTAACCCATCTCATAGCGATAGAAAGCTGCTGCCATGAGTTAGAGAATTCAAGCAAAAGTGAGGAAAACTTCCCCCAACCTCTCGAGGGTCAATTTAGTGACCAATCGGGATTACAGATGTGGTCACATGATATGGACTACATTTACCAGGATACCTTAACTACATTTACCATGATGCATTCCCTTAAGGGGACAGCTAATAATTCCTAAGTAACTATCCAATTCCGATAGACTGGCTGGGACAGCACATAAATAATATTCTCGATCTATCTCTTCAAGGAACCACTGAATAAAAACTAATGCAAAGTGGTACCTATACTTAGTTGTCAACACAAAAGTTTTGAAAAATGTATTTTTTGCTCTACTAGTCATCTTTAAACATTCTCCATAATTATACAATTAGAGACCTTTTCACTTTTTTTCTCATGAAATATCCACTAAATATGATGGATTGCAATTTCTATCGTTCTCCTGTAATCTGGAGAGGTTGTGGATTGCAATTTACCACATCTGAATGATGTAAGTTGTAGCATTATTATTTCAATACAGTATTTCCCAACTTACAATCATAATTATGACCAGAATTTTTATTTGTAAACAAGGTTGTGGCTTAAAGGTTGTTAAGTAAGTTGTACCCAATTTTACAACCTTTTTTTCTTCACAGCTGCCAAATAAATCACTGTAATTGTTAAATGAATCACATGGTTATTAAGTGAATCCAATTTCTTCCATTGACGTAGCTTGTCAGAAGTTAGCTGGAAAGATTACAAATGGCGACCATATGACTCTTGGGCATTAAAATCATAGTTGCCAAATGCTTGCCTGTTGCTAAACACCCAAATTTTTATCATAGGAGACTGTAACAGTTGTAAATGTGAAGACTAGTTGTAAGTCACTTTTTTCAGTGCGATTGAAACTTCAAATGGTTGTTAAACAAACGGTTGTGATGAGTCAGGTCTTCTTTGTTCTGGCATATGCACAAACAGGAAGAAGGAAGAAATATGTACATGCAAAGTTTGCCTAAATGCTAATTGGTCAAAGGTTGATAACAAAAGCCAGATGCCTGGTATACTGGGTATCATGTATAGAGATGTCATGAAGTTGATAGAAGGTCAATAGAAGGTCTCAAATTCCTATAGAGTTAATGTAAGGTATGGAGTTAACTGAGCCAATATAATGTCTGCTAGATAGTACCATAACTCAAATTCCTGTAGGGTTAAGATAAGGTATAGAGTTGAAGCTGAGCCAGTAGCGTGCCTGTTAGATAACTGTTGAGGTGCTTATTAGACAATACTTCTGTATCCTGCCTTGAAAAACTGTATAAAAGCTTGTTGAATTCTTTGTTCTAGGTCCTGGCATTTTGCTGGCTGGGACCCCTTTTACTAAGTACTTCAATAAAAGGAAATCAACCCTGCACCTTATGTCTGGTAGTCTTCATTGGCTTTGGTACTAGGCTCAGACCCAAATTTGGGGACAATAGTTGTAAGTCAAGGACTACCTGCTTATAAAGTGATTGCAAGTCAAAAATTTCATGTAAGTAATTGGCTCTCAATTCCTCTTCTCCCTTCTGTTGTAGAATAGTCCAACTCTCATTCTATGCCTTTTCAATGGTTGCCCCACCAATTCACGCCCCACAAAAATTTGGTTCATGCCAAGCAACCTAGTTTTTTGTTTGTTTTCTAGTAAATACATTCTGCTGAGGCTTCAAAGCATCCCTGCTGCCTAAAAAGGTATGCTTGCCTGGGCCAGTCCGAAAAAAATGTAGCTGAAGATAAACACATGTCAGTGGAACAGAAACTCTGTTTCTCCCGCTTGGGATGGATCTCAACAGCCACTGCCAAGGGCCATTGGGAAAGTTTGCCAAGAGCCTGCCAGATGGTATATTTGATTCTTCATGAGGATGGAAAAAGACTGCCAGGTGGAGAAGAAAGGCTGGCCATGGGAGGACTGAAAGTAGGGAAGATGTTTAAACTAAGACGAGAAACGAGACCAGTCAGGGGATAAGACAGGCCTGGGTGATATGCTACAGATGGGGGAAGGGCACAAGCTAAAGTAGCTATATAAGCAACCACAGACGGAAATATGGAATTTTTGGTGACAAGGCAGCATGTCCTTGTTTTCCATTTTTTTCCACTAATTTCACACAATACAGTAATCTGTAGTTAACTGAGCTATGAATGATTGAATTAGCCCAATTGTCTGATTCACAAAACACATTGAACCATACCCTGAGCAGACTCAATAAACTGGACACTTTTCCCACTTCCACCTAACCTTGTTTGTCTCCAATGACATTGTCTTTAGCTTGTTCTGACCCACAGGTCACACTGGCTCAAGTCATCCTTAGCTGTCAAGATGCTTCCCACCCCGCAACCAAATCAAGAGCCACATGACAGCAATAGAAGCTATTCTACTTTTCAGCCATCATATATCAGAGGTGATATCAGATTACTAGTAAGGGGCGGGATCAGAAGGACACCTGTTCTGGCTGAGATGCAAACAGCACAATAATATTTGCCTAGTCCTCAATATACAACCACAGTTGAAATCAGAGTTTCTGTTCGCTAAGCAAGACAGTTGATAAGTGAGTTGTGCCCAATTTTACAACATTCTTGGCCAAGTTTGTTAAGCAGATCGTTGCAGTTAAATAAGTTATTAAGTGAATCAAATTCCCCATTGATTTTGCTTCTCAGAGAGCAACTAAGAAGACTGCAAGTGGTGATCACGTGACCTGGGACACAGCAATACATACTGATTGCCAACCACCCAAATTTTGATCAGACGATCATGGGAATGTTACAATAGTTCTTAAGTGTGAGGATCGGTTGTAAGTAACTTTTTTCAATATTGTTGCAACTTTGACAGATTGCTTAACAAATTTGAAATCTTGTGGAATTAGTAGATGTTACCCAGATAGCTTTGGAACATCGTCAGGTTTTTAGGCAGAACTACCATCAGAGACAGGAAAGTGGAATACAATGGACAAAGCAAGTTCTAAAATCCAAAATTCCTGAAAGGACCACATTGCAATCTTATGCGGCTGCAGAATAAACCTGGGTGATGTGTCAGGCTTCCTTCTTTTAAGCTTGGGTGAGGCTTCCCATGTACTTGGCATGGCTTGTAAACAAGGCTTCCTACAGGTTTCTTGGTGTTCTCTGATCTTGGTTGTTTGTTTGCAGATGTTTCATTACCCAGTTAGGTAACATCATCAGTACAAGTGAATATGGAGTTCACTGCCTGTTTATATTCAGTAACTTGCCTGCCAGTGTTGATGGAGGTGCAGTTTTTCTCCTTGGAGGCTCCTTGATTAAAATATTATTTTCTGCTTGATTGTTTATCTGTCTGATGTTGACCCGATCCTTGCTTATTTGAATGTTAGCTGCTGGAGGGAATCCTTTTTATCTAAAAAGACTGAAGTCATATTAAACAGTCAATTTCCCTTGAATTGAACTCAATGCATTTTCACCCACCCTTCCCAAGGAAAATACATTTTGCTCTTCTCATGCTTAGCACAAGGTGGCAATTGATTACTGATATTTTCAAAAATGTATTTATTTGTAAACTAACCCCCAAAGTACCATGCACTTCACAGAGATGCAAATTTTTTTAAAAAAACAACCCAAATATTTCTTTTAACCTACAACTCTGGTGTTTTTCAAATTCTAGAAAATCCAAATGTGCTTAGCTTCTTGAGATCAGCAAAAATTCTATAAATTCCAACATTTTGCTGCCACACAGCCATTCTTTGTATTTTTGTAGTACAGATCTCAAGAGTTCAATCATGTCCCAAATTCAATCTCTGACATTTTTAGAAATACGTAGTTGGAAAGATTGCTATCTGAACCAAAGGAGTGCAATCTATCTAGTTGGGTAATTTCCTGAACTGAATACTAGGATCTGGCTGAATGAACTACAGGCTGGCTTGAGAAGATGATGTTAGTCTGACCTCTTCTGGAAAAAAGCATTACTGCAGAAATCAACAGGAGAAAGGGAACTAGCAAATCGGAGTATTCTTAGGACAATTGGGTTAACATGGGGGTTATGTTATGTTATTATGTAACATAATAATTTAATCATATGGACTGATTCATGTGGTATGATGCTTGGGTTTCCAATAATATGCTGAACCTTAAGCTACTCACATTATTTTGCCCAGCCCACCATACTGTGTGAATCAAGCCGTGATTTGAGTTGTCCATTTTCATTAAACATTGCAATTTATAAAATCTGCTTTAGCACCAAACTCAAGGGTGGCCATTATTTGAGGGTTTGGGGCCAAAGTCAAGTCTTCCAATTTTTCAGAAGGCTCAAGGAAGCATTGGCCATTTTTTTTTGTTTTAATTAGAGTAAGAATAAGACCAAAAGACCCTAGAAAACAAGTTTGCTGCCTTTATCAGTCTTATCTCTCCCTACTACTGTTGTTTTTTAAAAAAAATCCCCATTTTGCAATAAGAAATGTTTCATTTAGAACTTCTTGCTCCCTATCTGCACCTTAATTTTGGAAAGAGGGCATTAAAGTATTTGAAAATGTAAACAGGGCAATGTTTTATTACCAAACATGATGCATGCATAAAGTCTCCCTAATTGCCCTACAAATTTCTAAGTGCCTTTTAACCGCCAGTGTTAAAAGAATCATACACCAAATGATGTCACCAAATGTGTCCCATGCCCCTAGCATAAGATCATGGGCCTCAGACTTGTCGGTATCCCCATTGTGATTTGTATGCTAGCTGGTTGTGGGAAGTCACTTAATTGTGGTACCTTTATAGCTTAGCACACAATAGCAATAATGTCCTTACTTGAGTGGACAATGGAGGAAAATCACAAAACACACCACCATGAAGGGGTGGAAGGTGCATCCACGTAGTGGTGCTTCTATCATTTTGAAGAAAACATGGAATCTTGTGGATGTTTAAATGTGGTGTGTTTATGCCAAGCAAAACGTGAGCTGCTGCATTTGTAAAGCCAACTTTAATGTGTGGGAAGAAAGTATAAGAAGAGGTAGACCAGAAATAATGTCAAAGATTCGGGAGTTCCGGTTTGCACCGCTTTGGCAACAGACAGGACTCCGCAATCATGCGCAGTTTTTGCCTGGGCTCGCCGCTGGAGTGCCCTGAACCAGCAGGCTTCGGGGCTAAGCCACCCCGTAGAGGTAGTGAAGACAGGAGAGATTCCGGCAGAGTCGAGGGGAGCCGCACCTCTCCTCCTCAGCTGGCTAAACTCCCTTTTCCAAAGGCGGTAAGAGCAGCGGTCAGAAATGGCTGCCTCAAAGAAGCACTCATCCGGAAAAGAAAGTGCAGGAGGAAGTTAAGAAGTGAAAGTTTTGGCTGACCGGAATAAGAAGCAATAACTAAAGTATCCTGGAATCTAAACTTTAAAAAAGATACATTGCTCCCAAAGAAGATTCGGAAGCAGCGAATGAAAGTGAAAAGGGAAAGGGGTTTTTTTTCTCACTCTCCTTCCTTACGTTGACAGCAGATGAATGAGAAATCAGAAAAAACCGCTTTGGCAGCAGCAAGTAATAAAACTGGAAATTTAAATGCCAAGGGGACAATAAAGATTTCTGAACACCTAAAAAGCTTTTTTTTTTTTTGCTGTAAGTGGGAATGGAGAGGAAAAGAATAAAAGCAAGGTTTGGCTGGAGGAGGCTGCTTGGAATTTGAAAGAATCAAAAGTTAAATCGTAACAAGTCTTCTAAAAGATACATTCTAACTGGAACTTTGTAACCAAATTGCAACCCCAGGAAGAGAAAGTGAAAAAAGAAAGTGAACAGCTTGTGTGTATTTGGACTACTTGGTGACTCTGGGACTTTTGGAAATTATATTTGAATGATTAAGAACACTTGGGTGGTTGTTTAAAAAAATCTTTTACAATGGCATCACTTGTGGATGAACTGAAAATGGAATTTAAAAAATATAAAGAAGAGGAACAAGAAGGGAAGGGCTCTTTTGGCTCCGTTTTTCATTTCTTAGAAATGGCGATCTGTACCTATGAGAAACTACAAGAAACTGCGCAACAAGAAGATTGGGACAAAGAAGAAGCCATCTTTAATGAACAAGTAACTTTATCTGGGAAAGAAAGGGGAAAGGGGGGAAAGAGAATGGAGAATTTAAGACCTAAAAAAACAACCAAAAAAGGGAAAAATAAGGTGAAAAGTGGATATAATGTCAGAAAGCAACAGGAAAAGGGAACACAGAAGAGGGAAATAGAGGTGAAGAGACAAGGGGGTAAAAAAGGGCAGAGTGAAGAAGAAAGGGAGGAAGGAAGGGAAGAGAAGCTACAAAGGTCTGGAACAAGATGTAAAGAAATAGGACTTATTTAGAGATAATGGGTAAAAAATAACTGAAAAGAAGATTCTGCAAAGGTACATAAGATTGTATTGTTATATTTGTATTAGATATAATGTTAGAAAATTGGAACAACATATGACTATAAAATGGAATAAAATACTCAGTGTAATTCAGTGAAACATTTTTGAATAAAATAAATGAAATGAAATAAATGAGAGAATTGAATTAGGAAGGAATGGGAACATTTTAATTACACAATGTTTTAAAATATAAAGTGAAATGGGGGGAAAGTTACTACGCAAAATTTATAAGTGTTCCCATACAAGCATGATATCTATTTGAAAAGTAATATGTAAAATGTTTAAGATTTAAATGAATATTAATTTTAATGATAGAGTTTAATTGGTATGGATTGTTGTTTTAATTATATTATATATTTATAATTTTTTTTCTTAAAATATAGTGTGTAGCTTTAGAATGTAGCAAGCAGAATCCAAATGAAAGTTATGTATTATATTAAGTGTTATAAATTTAGGGGAAGGATATAAAGGCGTCATACTCCAATCAGTGATTACAGGAGAAATTTTGTGTTAATTAGAAAAGATAATAGACACCTGAAACAGGACAGACAAAGGATATAAGTATAATGATTTAAATTGAGATGAAATAAATAAAATAGAAATAAGAGAGTTAAAAGAGGGGAGAAGCTATATAAAAAATATAGAATGGTAATAAGATATGGAATGGTATATGAGCATGAATTCGAATTTATGTCTGTACGAAGAGATGTAACCCGGGATCAAGCTGCTTTCAAAACAGATGTTTTATGTTTTCATGTTTTGTGTTTTGTTTGTTTGTGTTTGTTTTTTAAAAATCAATAAATTTTTTGGAAAAAAAAATAATGTCAAAGATTCATAGCCTCCAAAAACTCACTTCTAATTCAGAAAATTTGAAATGTTTCAAAATTCAGAGTGTTCTGCTCACAATCCACTAATATCTGCTCCTTGCTGCAAATGTAGGCTCACACAAAATACACCAAGAAGAGATTCGGCACCTTACCTACAGTGGTGGGTTTCAAAGTAGTTGACCACAGGTTCAGTGGGCATGGCTTGGTGGGTACACTTTATGCGTGCGCATGCGCAAAGGCTTACCTACTCACCTCCTGCAATCCTGCATTCTCCCTGTACCTTCAACAGCAGATACACGGCAATCTGCTGTGCTGCACAAAGCAGCTGTGCTTCAAAAGCAGGGAATAAAGGACAGTATGGGAGACAGGTAGGTGGGTCCAATTGCAGAATGTTGGAGAAAATCGGTTCGGTCTCCGCTGATCTTCAGTGCCACCAGTACACCAGAACCGGGCCGAACCAGTAGAATAGCACCACTGCTTACCTAGCACATTCATCAGTTACTGAATTAACACATTTTCGGAGGTTGCACAATTATGAACTGACTATATGATCTGGGTCACATATGTTATATCACAGAGCAAAACTGGCAAACAAATGAAATGCCTCAAGGTAACAACAAAAATTATCCTAAATGTTTGATCCAATTATGCAGCTAGTGTATACCCTGAACTGTTGCAATTATTTTTTGAAAGTCCAAAATAGTTGGCAATTTTGAAAAAAAAAAACAAGCATCTGTGTGTTATTTATCAAAATATCAATTTAGGATTAATTTATTTCTAATCTTATTCTTCTAAATTAATTTCCCCAAAAACCCTCCATGTGGCTTATATGTCTATACTAGGAAAAGGAAAACATGTGTTTTCCCACCTCTTTTGTGAGTGTAACCCTCTCCATATATCTAGAATTGCTGAATGTGTGCATAAAGCTGTAAATCAAAATATTAGTTAATACAAGAGGAATATCTGATGGCAGTTGCAGGCCAGTCAAAGAAGCCGTTAAAACCAAGAACAAAATGGCTGCTTTCCTCACGTAATGTAGTGGTATCAAGTTCAAGCACATTGTCAACCATGAAAGCTTCCTGGTTGACTATAGACCAGTGACTTCCCCCCAACCTCCTTCATTGAGTTATCATTACAGCAAAACATTGGAGAGAGTTATGGAAACACACCTTCAATTCCAGAATGAAAGGCAGAATTAATTAATTTATTATTTTTATCCCACCTTTATTTATTTTTATAAATAATGCAAGGTGGCAAACTTACCTTATCTCTTCACAAGAACTCTATAGGGTAGGTTGGGCTGATAAAGGGTGATTGTCACCCAGTCAGCTTTCATGCCTAAAGTGGAACTAGAATTCAGTTTCTTGGTTTCTAACCTGGTGGCTTAACCACTAGCTCAGAGTGGCTCTATATTTTTATTCTATAAAATATGTTATACATTTCTATTCTTTCTTTTTCTATCTAATGGAATAGAAATAAATGCATGAATAAGTAAGTACTCAAGTGAATAATACTTTCCAAATTATTATCTGTATGGAAAGATCAGGGGAGGGGGTCAGTAGAGGAAAGATAGTGAAACATCTTGTAGAACAAGTTCTCAAAATTTTCTTTTCAGTCAAGAATTTGAGGCTGATGGCTGAATCCCTCTGCTTCTTGACAGTAGGCAACCCATTTTAATCGCAAAATCCCAAAATTATCAATTCAATTTTTTTTTCTTTCAACAAAATGTTCATGTAAGGTTTTCAGTTTTTCAGAAAACTCTATATCCCACTTTACCTGTCCATACTGGTCAGCTTTGCCTTTTTTGCAAATTCAGTTAGTCCAATCTTTCACTTTAGGGATTTTTTACTTTTCTATTTTTTTATCTAGATGCAACAATTTTGTTACTTTATACAATATTAATTTCTTATATTTCTTTTGTAATTCCTTCTCCATAAGGAATAATTCTGGTTTCATGATGGTGTTAAGACCACAATATCTTTTGCATCATTGTATAAATTTGCATTTAACATTTGCTTTTCTTCACAAATCCACTATGCATGCTAAAAAGTTCCTTCTTTTTCACACTTCCAATGTTTTGATGTTCCTTTTTACATTTTAGATCATTACCACCAATACATCATTTTGTAAAACTTCTCTCTTAAATAATAACACAATTTAACACCAGTTCCTTGTATTTTCCCATATTTATATTATGACCAAAGTTTGCAACCCATTTCATCATACAATCAGTGTTTTTCAAACTTGAAACTTTGAACTCCCAGAATTCCTACAACTTAGTCAAATTACAATCCCAAGGCAGTCATGGGTTCCGGATTTTGGATACATTGTGTGTAAGTTAGCCTGTTTGAGGTACAGATAGTCCTTGAGTTACAACGGTTCATCTAGTGACTGTTCGAAGTTACAATGGCACTAAAAAAATGACTTATGACCATTTTCACACTTACATCCATTACAGCATTCCCCTGGTCATGTGATCCAAATTCAGATTCTTGGCAACTGATTCATGTTTATGACTATTGCGGTGTCCCAGGATCATGTGGTCACAATTTGCAAAGTTCTGACAAGCAAAACCAATGGATAAGCCAGATTCACTTAACAACCATGTTACTAACTTAACAACTGCAGTGATTCACTTAACAACTGTGGCAAGATAGGTCTTACAATGGAGCAAAACTTACTTAGCAACAGAAATTTTTTTGTTGCAATATCCTCCATGGCGAGCAAATAAATGTAACAAATAAATAAATTGTCCAACTGAAGGTTAAATGGGTTTTAGTAGCATATAAATAAATAACAACTTTACTATTTCACTCACAGGCTAAATGAAATGAAGGCAGACTGGGAGGTAAAATTCTGCTTTCAGGTCTTGCTCAAGTGCAAGTGGGGGAAAGTTCTAAACCAACTTTTTTTTAAAGCTAGCATGGGCTCCTTCTCTCAGCACTGAATTTAATTTCCACATTTTGGGTTGTACCAGGGCGAGCTGACCTAACCACTTTTGCTGCCTCAGATAGAGCAGTAATTCAGCAATACTTTTTGAACAAGGTGTTTTGGTTCAAGTTTACCATGCAATGTGGACATGGAAGGGAGAAAATTCAACAAGTTATTTCACCTCACAGTACAATAATGATAGATTTTATTTCATTGTTATAGCTCTTGAAATCAAAGTCCTCCCAATTGCTAAAGATAGGATAAGGCCAGCTTATTGGTAGATAATTTATCCATGATTTACTTAACCAGATTTTTGGGGGGTGCAGTTGCACAACACACAAAATGATAAAACCACACAGGCCACATCTATATATGGTAAGATGTGATTAAAACACATCAAAAAACGTGCGAGAAAATCGGCGAGTCAACCTCTCCTGAGTCCCTTAAGGAAGCCAGCGATCCTGAGATATGATAGAAGAGCTTCAAATACTCCGTATTTACTTGAATGTGGATAGAAGGATATTCCCATCTCCTTTCCATTTTTAAATAGCGACATTCCTTGAGCACATTCAGGGAGATAGAAACACTGAAGTTGGAAAGATGGAATCTAAAATCCCGAATCAAAACTGATGAAATACTTCACACGGAATCGGGGTCCGCTGTCCCCTTCCCTTCCCACAATCGTGGGAAGCCACGTGGTTTTAACAGTGCATTTCATTTTATTCTAGCATGACTGCCAAAAACGAGGTGGCGGTAGGTTATTGATGCTCGCCGGGATGGAAGCAGAAAGAGGTGTCCTTCTGCAGTTGGCCAGTGCGAAGAAGAGAACAGGGAAGACCATATAAAAAGCCCGCCCCGCTAGCCTCGCCTTCCAGGGCGCTGAGGGAAAACGTGGGAAGTAAGGAATTTTGTGTCAACGTGGCGCAAACGGACGAGTCCCCGAGCGCTCGGCCACGCCCATCATCCCACTGCGGGCCCGGATTGGATATTGCAGAGATGAGGGGCGTGTCCGGGGAAAGACACTAGCGGAGCTGAGAGATGAGCTGAGGGCAGCATTCCGAGAGCGGGCTTCGTGGAGACGCCGATTCTTAGGGGAAGAGGTAAAAGGCGCGGGGAGACGGGCGCTCGGCAGGGAGAGTCGACACTGGCCTAGGGAAAATTAATGGAAAGGGGTTATGGATGGGCAGGACAGAAATGAGGTGAACGAAATGAGGTCCTCGGGGGCTGACCGTGGAGAACTTCATCGGGAAAAGAAACCTTTTCCTTTGTTAAGGACGGCAGCCCTGGAATTGGGGCCAAGTTGGGATGCTCTTGATTTGACTAATGAATGAGAGATGAGTGATGAGCGGACCTGGTTGTCCGGAGCCAGATCGAAGCATCCAAAGCAGAGGGGTGCTGAAGTATCTTGCGCTTTGTGGAGGCTCTTGGAGCAAGAGTGTTTGCGGTTTAGAATTGGGAGAAGACCAACTCCAGAAAACGGAGCAACGTGGCCACGTGTGGGATTTTAAGGGGGATGCTAAAACCCTCTTTGAAATGGGTAGTAGCAGTAGCCAGTTCTTACTGAGAAGGTTACTTATTTATGCCATAGTTCTGCATCCTGCCCCGTTTTTTAATTAATTTGTGTCAGCTAGTAGGGATTTTTTTTTATTCCTACCTACTGCCTATAGTTAGATTTTCTCCATGATATTTTCTGATATGGCATATTAGTTCTTTTTTTTTTCATTTGCTTCCTGATTGAAATTTGTATTTTCCACCAAAAGCAATTATTTTAAAATAAAATTATAAAACTATGAATTGCACAGATTGTGTCTTGCTGGGGCAGGGACTCTTCCTATTAGCTTGAACTATTTAATTTATCTTGGCATTTGAAGACATTCATATGGGGAAATGGGATGAAATATGCATTTTTTTCTTGCAAGTAGCTATATTACCCTAATCCAGTATAAAGTCAGTAAATATATATATATGGCAAAGACTTCCTGGCCCTAGTTTCTACTTCATCCATTTGATGATATTATTCTGAGTGGGATGGTAAAGAAAGAAATTAAAGGAAAACAAAATGTAGAAAGTGATGGGCCATCGTTATCTGAATAATACTGACCATTCACAAAACAATAGTTGGGTTGTAGTGAATACCCAGTGTTATCAGATCATTATCACCGTCTCCACTGTTTCTTCTCAATTCTTTGTCTACTGTTTCCTTCACCTTTTTACTGAGGAAATTAGTAAATGAAGACTTGCATTTTGGGGGGAGGGGTAAATAACAATATGGAAGTGAGTTGTCACTGCTTCTTCCAGAATGTTTTTTTTAAACTCTGAGGTCTTGAAGGCACCTCTAGGAATTCTAGTGTTTCCTTATCCAGAGTTCAGACAGACATGACCCTATCTAGCCTTTTTAAAATTAGCCATCAAGTTAAGCTGTGCCACTTGCTAGGACTGAGCAGAAATCATAATAGATTTGCTATTCTTTAAGAGGTGGAATTCTTAATCTCTGAGTTTGGTTGTTTGCTTGCAACCCAAGTAGGTAACATTGTCAATATAAGTACCCAAGGCAAAGGAGAGACACACTGACTAATCATGTTACCTAACTGGCTACTGAAACATCTGCAAGCTCAGAGAATACCAAGAACTCCACAGTTCAATCTTGGGCTACACCTATTTTCTTATGTTGGTATTCTTCAAAATGCCAGAAGACCTAATTATTTTTTCAGTTTTTATTGTAGTGGAACTGGCTTTGTGCAGGAGGCTGTTGGGTTTTATTCAGTCGAGGGTCTGCCACAGGCCAAGAAACTTGGCAATGGAAGTGTCCTTTTTGTACTACAGCTTCAGATGTAAAGCTGTGTTCCCTTTCTGTGTCACTCTGTTCTTGAGTGGCTTTGTTCTGGACAGAGCAAGAACAGTGTTTATTGAGCTACTTCAGGAATTGAACGTTTTGTATTCTGGGCACAAACTGAGGACTGGCCTAATTTTCCTTTGCTGCTGTGATCTGCTGATGTTTTCTCCCTTGAAAGGTGCAGCTCTTATTACTGATGCCCACTTCCAACAGAGCCTTAGAGAATGGTAGAGCTTTGTGTCCAGATGAATGGATTAGAACGAAAGGAAGTAGAATGACTAAATAGATATAGCTGGGAATGGGGACTTGATGATCTTTGGTATGGAGAGAGGCCCCAGGACAAAACCAGGTGATTAGCCCTTTATCTGAGGCATCTCACCTCAGTGCTCCTTGCCTACATGACAAGATTATGACTAGGAGGTATTATTTCAAATCTGCCACTGGGAAAGTTCCAGTGCAGAAAACAATAGCATGTTGCTGGATTATATGAGACTGGGAGACACTGCACCCAACCTCTTGCTCAGACAAGAGGTTGCTCAGAGTTTATCTGATAACTGTGCCAATATTTTAAAAATCAGTTGTTTTACAGAAGTAGAGCAGGGGTCTCCAACCTTGGCAACTTTAAGACTTATGGACTTCAACTCTCAGAGTTCCTGAGCTTACATGACTAGAGGAGGAATTCTGGGAGTTGAAGTCCGCAAGTCCTAAACCTGTCAAGTTTGAAGACTCCTGCTTTAGAAGAAGGATTTGAAGGAAATTAGAGAGGTGGTACTCTCCAAACTCTAGGCAGCATAGGAGAATGTCATATTTTTAGGAAGCAGGAGATCTCAAAAACAGCAAAGTAGATGGGTATGAGGAATAAAATTTTCAAACCCTGATGTATCAGGATATGTATAAACCAGTTATGAATGTTCTATCTGCTTTCCTTATTCGTCATCTTTATCTTTCCAAGAGGTATACAATGGCTTTGCAGAACACACTTTGCTACTATTACCTGCTGACTGTATGCCTCGTCTGGGCCCAGGCCAAGCCACCCCCTGACAAGAAGGATCGTGTCCACCATGGTCAAGACCTCAGTGATCACCCCCATGATGATAGTCAAGACTTCCACTATGATCATGAAGCCTTTTTAGGCAAAGAAGACGCCAAGACATTTGACCAACTAACTCCTGAAGAGAGCAAAGAGAGGCTGGGGTAACGATGTATTGGTGAAATTGAATAACGAATTTTGCATTCCAAAACCAGGAGAGAGGAAGATCAAATGTCTATGCAGGTTTCGTAGAAGACAAAGGATGGCTTGTAGGGACTTGCCTTTCCCTACAACTTATAGAGAAATTATAAATTTTTGCAAAAAAATATAATATAATATATACTATACATCTGTTTAATGTATTTGAGCATAGGCAGATTGCAGAAATCAGTTTTTACTTATAGTGAGCTAATTGAACATCACATCAAAGAACAAATAAACAAGTTGCCTAATTTGCAGAACTAAAGTAATCAAGAAATGTGTTTTCCTGATTGGTTTAGTTCTTGCCACTGGCTGGTGAAACCAAATGAGAATGGTGACATACAATACAAGAATTGTAAGCTTGTTTCTCTAAGAGGGGATTCTAGGTATGCTGGCTTATTGTGTGCAAAGTTGGTTATGGTTTGGTCAAACTGGTTACAGGCATATTTGAAACAGCTGGAGTTTATGAATTCCGTCATCTAAGCTTTATATCCATTCTTGACATGACATTTAGCCCATTTCAACTATATGACCAAAAGAAAACCCAACCAAAATAATAATGTGATTAAACAAATAAATATCACCATACGGGATTTTTTTCTTCAGGAAACTATGAAATGCAAAGAAAATGTGCTATGAATCCAGAGTCTTTTAAAGATAGTATCATCCAGCCATTTGAGAATCATTTCTCCAAAGTGATGTTACTCAACCTTCATAAGATGCACAGGTTTCAATTTCCAGAATTCTCCAGGCAGCATGTTGCCAAGGTTGAAAAACATTGTTCAACAGGCATCAAGTTCTCATTAGAAAACTGATCAGGCAAAGAGACTTTTTTTTCCCTGGAACTATTAAGAACTAATGAGATGTAGAAGGAAGTTTTCTATTTTCTGCCTCAAGTCACCATTTATAAAATGGTAGCTGCCTAGAACAGTGGCCTCCAACCTTTTGGGCACCAGGGACCAGTTCTATAGAGAGAGGTTTTTTTCGCAGAGGAGAGGGGGCGTGGTTTCGCATGTTGCCTGCATCCTGTGGGGCTTTGCTTGTTTGCCTGGTCCCGGCATGCCCCAGACTGGTACTGGGTCCAACAAACTGGGGTTTGGGAGCCCCTGGCCTAGAAGATATTGAGAAATAAGGCATCTTTCATAGTTACTATCCAGACCTTGCCTGAAGAACTCTAATGAGAGGGAGAGAGAAATCCTGCTTCTCCTATTACTTCTAGATAATTGGCTTTCTGGTGTAACTTCATCATGTTTACTAAGGAAACATGCCTGTTTGCTTCAAAAAAAAAATTAACACATGTTCCCAATGAAGTGCACAATTAAGATAGAGCTCTAAACTGGTCTTTGAATCCATTGATCTATTGGATCTTAATTTCGGCCCTAAAAATGTGCTGTAAATCATCCACTCCCGGTAGTGCCTCCAGAAACATTAGCACTTCACTTCTCAGAAATCCTAGCCTCCACTCACAATGTGTTACAGGTGGTTCATGATACTCTTTATAGAACACTTGAGTTGGACAGTCCAGAGTGTTTCTGTAAGCCACTCTCCTGAGTTTATTTTTCTTTATTTTTGCAGGAAGATTGTGGATCGAATTGACCAAGATGGGGATGGTTTCGTGACTCAACCTGAATTGAAGGATTGGATCAAGCATACTCAGAACCGCTATATCTATGAGAGTGTGAACAAGAACTGGAAGGACTATGACAAGGATAACGATGGCCAAATCACTTGGAATGAATTCAAAAGGACCACTTATGGGCACTATGAAGGTAAGAGGGTAGAAGAGAAATTGGGGCAGGAGGAACCCTATGTTTATGTGGGAGAGACAGACAGGAGAAACATTAAGCCAGAACAGAGGAGAGCAGGAGGTACTATAGTCACCTACTCTGAAAAAAGGCAAAAAGGTAGACCGTATCTTGAGAAATTAGGTTAATAAGAGTGATATAATTTGCCTTCTCTTGATGTGTACTGTGCTGTATCTCACCAATGATTTCAGATTGATCAAAAAATAGTTTTCTCTATTACAACAGTTGCTCCAGAGAAGAGCCCTAAAAACAGCAGTTATATAACACATACTTTAATTTCCTAATGACCACATGCCTCATTACAAAGACCTCACATTGCATTTAATACAGAGACAGGTTTGGTTATCACTCAGGGTATAGGCTCATTCTGATGAACTGTTTCACGGGTATCATTCTTTGTCTGTGAATGATTATGATCAACCAAGTCTGAAAATCTTCTGGTATGAAAATAAGTTAATTATGTGCTCAGGTTTATTGGTGGGGAGGGGGAAACTTCACTGATGCTCATGTCTTTGCTTTCTTCAGGAGAAGAATTTGGTGATCTTGAGGACAAGAATTCATATCAGAAGATGTTGGCCAGGGATGAGCGACGATTCAAAGCTGCTGACAGAAATGGAGATATGAGTGTGACAAAAGAGGAATTCACAGCCTTCCTTCATCCCGAAGAGTTTGACTACATGAAGGACATTATGGTGACGGTGAGGCTGGGCATATTAATACTAAATTGTGCAAATTACTCTGGTTTATCTGGCTGTATGAATCTAATCATTGTGGCTTAATCAGCAACAGAGCTCAGGATACTATGCCATAGCACATTGTGTGGACCCTGCCAGTCAAGGGAAATGTCCTATCTAAATTGGTTTCCCATAACCGTTCTATGGTTTTATTCTCCATGTTTGCAAAGAATTAGAATTTCAAATTCAAATAGAATAATTTCCATTTATTTATTTATATGGCTGCCCAAAAAGCAGTTCTGGGCAGTATACAACAATTAACAAAAATAACAAAACAATTATAAAAATCAATAAAAGTGAAAATATTAAAATTTCGGTAATAGATCTTATTTACCCATAACAATGAGTGGATTGGGAAAACTCTATTGAAAACAGAGAGCTTATACATGGTTGCTTATTGAATTCATGTCTAGATTCACATTCTCTGCCATAGTTGATTTTAAAACAGTTTGACAACAGTGTTCTCAGTCCACATCTCAGTCATAAACCATAATTTTTGAACTCTATAACTCTCAACAAGCTAAGCCAAAACCAAAACCAATTACAGCTTTTAATATAAAGATCAACATTTTTTTCATTCGTTGGGTATCGCTATGTGCTTTTATATAGTATGAGATGGGCAAAAATATTTTAATTTATAAACAATCTTTAAAAAATTAAAAATGCCCACAATGTGAGCATGCAGAGATCTTGTGAGATTATCTTATTTTTTTAATACATTCAATGGCTACCATCTAGTAGTATTATGGATTAATTTTCAATTTAACATGTAAATCCAAATATCACATAAAAACAATGCTTAGTTAGGAGAGCTTTTTCTCAACCATAGAAACTAGATGTGTAGCTCTCAATTCCCAGAATTTCCTAGTCAGCAAGCTGGTTGGAGAATTCTGGGAGTTGTAATCTACAAATCTTCAAATTACTATGTTTGAGAAACACTATTTTAGTACTTCCAAATAGTACATAGACTTATGAAATTTAGCGGGTTGGGGTTTATCCAGTTGAAACAAAGATCAAAGATCAAGAATTATCTGAATGAGAATAACCTTATTGCATGCTTCAGAAGAACACTGTCTTGATCTTCCCAGCTCACGACAGATACATTTGTGACAGCCTCTCTTAGACACTTTATCATTAAGAAATCCTATTTTCTGTGATGGATGGTGTGTATATATATATATATATATATTGGATGGGTAGAAAACAAATGTATTACTTAGCAGATAGATGTCACTAGGGTGACTCATAAAAGAATGGAGCTGAAACTTCTACAAGAAATATTGCACCCAGTCCCAGCAGCTATTCTTTTATTTTATTAAAATGTCTGTTCCTGCCTTGTGGTTTCCATTTAAATTGTATTCTCTTTCTCCCCTTTCCTTTAATTGTACCTCTCTCGTGAAATGTTAAATTTTTCCTTTACAAAATATTGCAGATGGTGTAAAAGAACCTCTGTATAAAGGATTTTGTAATTATCACATTAAGATGTAGCACTGTTCTAGCATCCTATTTAATTGTCCTGAAAAATCCAGGTCATTTTAGACAATAAAAGGTAGCAATGATCTGCTTTATGCTTGCAATGTAAGCAAGAATGAAATGTGGTTACTGCTACCTCAGAAGCTGAAGTGAGATGCTGATTTAAAATCAGTTCCCTATGTTTCTTTAAAAAAGGAACAAAAAATCCAAACCCTCTAATAGTCTTGTCTGCTGTCTAAACTGTGTTTATGAGTTTCAGTTGAAAATTGAGTCTTTTCTCTTTAATACCTAAGAGAGGAATCCAGTATGCTGTTTGCGTTCAGCATCTCCTTTCTCCCAGATGCAAAGCTGATTATAATCTTGGAGAAGTCCTTCCCAATTTCCTTCAGGATGATAGCACACATGGATACAGCTCTTGCAGAAGGTAGAAGGGGTCAGATTCAATTCAGAAAAATCTGGGGATAATCCCATCTGCATTGTTGATTAGAGTGTAGGTCCTCCTTTGAGTAACCAAGGCCCAAACTTAGAAAGCAGTTATGACTCACCCACATTTCCCATGACTTCCTTGTTCTGCAACAGAATTATACTAGCAAGCATCTAGGAACAGAAAATGCCTTTTACCACAGGCAATATTTCTTGAGGTTTTGGTATCTTTTGGCACAAATCCTGTGGGAAGATCTGCTGTACCCTTCTGACTTTTTCAGGAAACCCTGGAGGACATAGATAAGAATGGTGATGGCTTCGTAGAAGTTGATGAATATCTCGGTAAGAATATAAGAATTCTGCCTGAATGACAATGGATTATCCCCTATTAAGAAGTAGGCTAGTTTGGGGCAGAACTGTAAGTCTTTTTTGAGCCCAGATGAAGGAAGTTCTGTGATTCAATATCTCTTCTATCCTATTTCTTCATTGACTTGCCTTGATTAGAAGAAATCCAGCAGTTAGAGAGGCAGCATTAACAGGAATGTTTTGGTATCTCACTTATTCTTATTGATCAGGTGACATATACTCCCCTGAAACTGGGGAGCCAGAACCTAGCTGGGTAACAAATGAACGTCAACAATTTCTGGAACACCGAGATCTCAACAAAGATGGAAAGATGGATCGGGAGGAAATTGGGCACTGGATCCTGCCCACAGACTATGATCATGCTGAAGTGGAATCCAAGCATCTCCTTGTTCAATCGGACAAAGATCTGGTAAGAATAATCCAGGCATGGGAAATGAGCTGTAATGCTCAGGTTAAGCAGGATTTGAGATGTGTGGGTGGTGTGTGACCCATTAGCTTTTTGGGGGGAGGGGAAGCCCAAATTGGGTGAGTCCCCAAGAACTAAACTAAACTTGAAGATTTTACTTTAGGGCAATTTTAGTTCCCGGTCTCTTGACAGTTGATGTAGAAGTAAAAGGTTTTGATCCTCCCTTAAATCATGTTGGGTATCAGTGCATTCCTTAAAGATTTTTGTCCTAGTTTACTTGTAATTGGGGATGATTACCGAGTCCAGTGCAAATTCATGAAATGAAGAAATAGGTCACTTTTTAATTATGAAAGAAAATTATTTTTGGGAAAGGAATATAATTTAAAACAGAGTCTATTCTTTCCTTACTTTTTCCTCATTTTATGATTCAAAAATTATGCTTGTACTCTACTTTCAAAGAGCTGGTACAATCAGGTCAAATCTTGGCAGAAGCATATTAACCTACAAAGGGAAGGAAACAAAGGATATAGCTCACCAGGCTTTCATTACAGGCTTGTCTAGTAATATTAAGCAGGATCTGACCAGTACTACCGTAGCCATCCTAAAATTTAATTCTTGAAGCTCGTTTTTATTGATTGATTTGTTCATTTATCTTTTTGTTTATTAAATTTATATGCACCCCATTTCTCAGTTTGAGGCAACTCTGAATGCCAGCTGCACCTCTCAGTGCAACTGAGACCTATTCACAAATGCAGTTTTAACACAATCTCAAGTGAATACTTGAAAGCTTGCCCTTGACTATCTCATCTCAATTAAATGGCACAAGGCTATAAGCACATCCAGCTTCTAGGACAGCAGATGTATTTTCAGCTCTTCAACGTCAATCAAGACCCAAATTTCATCCTCAGGGAAGCTTCTTTAAAATATTGGTCATTAATGAGAGCATTAGACTAAGGATTAACCATGCTCTTAACAAAAAAATTGAATGTCTGTCCTCTACTGAAAAACTTCCTATCCTGACCACGAGAATAGAAAGCTGTGTTTCCAAGGCATGCTTTGTTACTGCTGAATCTCTTAAAAGAAAGCAAACTTATTTTAAGAATTAAAACAAAACACTCTGCTACTTAAAGGAAGGAGTATGTGTACAATGTCCAGATCCCACAGATATTTTGTTCAGAATTGTGTCTTGTGGGTGGCTTTGTGTCACACACTGCCAGTACCTAAGATATGCAATGTTTGGCTCCAGTTGCTATCTTTGTTTTGAAATAGCAGAATAGAAAGCAAGCCACTCAGAATGTACTATTGTAGGTTTTTTTTTTTTTTAAGTAATTACGGGGGAGTAAAATACAACAATCTCTCTAGTGCCACTAAGAACTTCTAAATGAGGAAAAAGCAGAAGATTTAAACTGCCTCTTGTCACATGAACACTTCTAAGAGACTTGAAGCATTCATATTTTAAAAGTTTTCCTACTCCCTGAAAAATTAACACATGGCTTTTAAGTTTTATATATAATTTACTAACAACACAGTATAAGAATGTTAAAAAAATAAATGACTGGGATGTAATTGGGTTATAATTATGCCCTTCTCTCCTTGCCTTTCTATTTCTCTTCTCCCATTGCTTCTCTTCCTCCCCCACATCACAGGATGATAAAATAACCAAGCAAGAGATTTTGGACAATTGGAACATGTTTGTGGGGAGCCAGGCCACCAACTATGGTGAAGATTTGACAAAGAAGCATGATGAACTGTAATTGGCAGGGGTGGTGGGATATACAACAGCAGGTTCTCCCTTACATGGGAATGGGAGAAACACGCTTCCAGAAGGAATTGCTGTCTATTTATTGTTGGAAGGGCCTGCTTAAACTTCAAAAAGTAGTGTAGCTGGCATACTCGGGTGGTTTTCCCTAGGATCCATTCCTCTTCTTCTGCAGCCTCCTTCTCCCCCAAAGCACTGTGAGTCCTTATCACGTTATGAAGATCTCCATGTTCCAGAGACGTTTGAGAAAGAGATTAAACACACCTACACCTTCTTTCATCCATGCGTTTAATCTCTTCTGTAATGTTCTTAACGCACCTCAGTTCTTCCCTTGCGATCCACGCTCGATCTAAAGGAAAGCAAAGATTATCTTCCTCTAATGCTTCCCTTCTTTTAAGAAAACAAACACAGCTGTTCTCTTTTCAAATACTTGTCTGGGACCTGTTGGGAATAATGAAATAACCAGTTGGGTTCAAAATTACCTCCTATGTCTGTTTTATATAGGTAAAGTAAGTTGAATGCAGGTTGAATGTATTTTTAAGCATCTTAGTGGTAGCCAATACCTTGGATAAATACTGCTTATCTAGGCTTGTAGTTCTTTCTCTGTACCCCTTCCTTCTCCAGGATAACAGGCTTTCCCGGGATGAAGTCATAGAGTTGATGAAGCACAGCATTCAAAGCGCCAAAGAGTATAAAAACACAGTTGATTATCTGGGGGGCCGCCAGGAGTTGTGACCTCTAACTTGTAAAGTTTTGGATTACTAATAAAACAATTTCCCAACCTGTCAAGATACTGTGTCATAGATTGGACAACAGAAGCAGCAGCAAAGTTTTAAGGCAAAAAAGATTGATCCAACAGAGGTGCATGACACTTTTTTTTAATATTAATCCATTTAAAAGATACACTGAACCTTTGATTTATGTGAACTGCACCCTCTATTTTCTTTTCCAAGGTAGAAAAAGTTGATAATTAAAGCATGACTCCTAAAAATAAGCCATTGATTACACATTTCCCAAGTTAATAACTCTTTCTTTCAAAAACTTAAGGAAGCCTGGTTTACAAAATTACAAGATAGTTTATCTTTCTTTATATGCAATATTAGCTCTTTTATGCTAGCAGATGGCAGTCAGCATCAGGTGGAGAATCATTGCTTTCTTTTCCACCTGAATATATTAAGCTTGCATCACAGGCCGAGATTTCTTGGCTTCCAGCTCCACGCCTGACCCTGCAAATCCTGTGCCACCCTGGAAAAAAAGGAAAACTCGTAAGGAAAGAGGAATGGCATGTGATGTGAAGGCCTACATTTATCCTGTCCCTGATGGTTAGGAAGTTTTATGTTCTGCTCAGTGCTTGGGCTGGGCAACATTACAACTGCTTTGCTTGACAGCTAATCCCGGGGCATGTGATTGCCCTGGGAAGAGGAAATTCTCTGCAAATATTCAGACGCATTTAGAGTCAGTATGTAGTTCTCTACCCTCAGATTTGTATATCATATTTTGCTCTAAATCTGAGTTAACAAAACACGACATGTGCTTGTAAGACTTGCTATTTTAAAACCTGCCACATTATAGTGTACATATGATATGCTTTATAGAACATGCTAATAGTTTTCTACAGCATGCTAAACCATAAATTTCGGTAGGTAATATTCACAATCCAAATAATCTCAGATAAATTATTTTTCTTTCTATCTATCTATATCTATATCTCTATATCTACCTGTCTATCTATATCTATCTATCTATCTATCTATCTATCTATCTATCTATCTATCTATCTATCATATATATATCTGTACAGATCTTTGAAGTGCTAGAATGTTTCCAAACATCACACAATACAGAAATTATTTTAAAGCATAACTGTAGAGATACATGATGGTATCATGTATGATATGATGATAACAAAATGATAGTAGTCATTGCTTAGAAGGCTAAAGGAAAGCAATCTTTATTGAGAAACTTCTCAATATTTACATCAACATAAAGATGTTAAGATTGGTTTCAGATCAACTCTCCGCTCTTCAAATGTATTGGAACTATACCTACTAAAAGTGCCTGTTCTGGAAGTCACATGTGCTTTAATAGTCAATCTCACCCGTTGTAAAACTATGATGTCTTTGTCAGTCAACTTTTCTCCATTCATTGGATCAACCATATCTTTCTTGATAAGTTTTTCAACACATTCCAGAGTCACAACTGAGCCTCTTAAAATAAAGAAAGAAAAAGAATATCTCTTACATATTAAAGATAGATTTCCCATGCTTAGATCCAACCAGAGATTTAATCTCATAGGTAGCCTGCTAGTAAATGCTTTTCCTCACTCCAGAAAAGCCCCACCTCATTACTTACGATGGACGGAGCACAGCACAAGGGACAGAGTTTCCAAGCATGTCTCGTGTGACAGCACACACATAGCGGTCCTGCCGGTTGATTAGTCCAACACGATCTACACTAGAATCTACAGGGGTGAAATGCACTGGGATCAAATCTTTCAGCTTCAGTGGTTTCCTACTCATGGGGCAGTACACGCACTTGTCCTAGAAGAAATGACATGAATAAGATAAACTGGGATAAGATAAAATAACCATAGAAACTGGGGCAGTGTGACTTCTAGCCCTACCTTAGGCACAAAGTCAGCTGGGTGACTTTGGACCAGCCACTCTCTTAGCCTTGAGGAGGCAGTAGCAAACCATTGGTGAAATCCTGCCAAGAGAACTGCAGAGACTTCTCCAGGCATCACCTGGAGTAAACACTGCCCAAAAGCATGCACCATCATCACCCACATGGATTAGATTAGAATATGGAAACTTATATTCTAATCTTGCCTTTAAGCCATGGTGGTGCAGTAGTTAGAAGGCAGTATTGCAGGGCTAATCCACTGCTCATTCCAGTTCAATTCTGATCAGCTCAAGGTTGATGCAGCCTTCAATCGTTCCAAAGTCAGTACAATGAGGATCCAGCTGGTGGGCTGTGAGAAAATTTTGGTGGGCCGCAGAAAAATCTCACCCTCAGAGCAGCCTGCCCCAAAGCAATTAATCCAGGCTGCGCAGAAACACAAGGCTGCGCCACCCACATGGGAACGCTCCCCACCCACTCCTTACCTGGCAAACATGCCTGCTAAATTGCTATTTTTCCTTTTTCTGACCCTCATCTGTTCTGCTGTGCCAGGAGATTTAGATTAGCTAGGAAGCAGGAAATGGTTGGATTTTTTTGCTTTCTAGCTAGTCTTTAGATCTTCGGCTCTGCTTTTAAGCACAACTGAACCTCCCTTAGCACTGAAGGTTCTATTATTCAGTGCAGAAGGCAAGCAAATTTGAGAGACTGAGCTAGCCGATAGAAGATACATAGATCACTGAATGATTCTGTGAGCAACTCAATCTGCCTGCCTGCTTTGCCTGATTTGAGGTAAAAGTTGCTCTTTTTTTAAATAAAAAATTCAATATTCACATACATGGTGTGTTGTGAGTTAATTTTGTGAGTTTGCTTGGAAGCAAATTTTATGTGACAGACTAAGCTAGCCAATGGCAGATAGATTTCTGAATGAATCTGTGATTCTGTGAGCAACTCAATCTGCCTGCTTGCTTTGCCTGATTTTGTTTAAAAGTTGCTCTTTTTTAATTAAAAAAATCAATATTTATATAAATATTTATAATATTTACATACAAGCCATACCCAGCCAGTCACATGACTACCAAGCCACACCCACAAATTAGGCCATGCCCACAGAACCAGTTAGTGGTCCCTGGGATTTAAAATTATGAGTTTGGTGGTCCCCGAGGTCCAAAAGGTTGGCAACCCCTGCTGTAAACCACTTAGAGTGGTAATGCACTGTGAAGCAGTATATAAGTCTTAAGTGCTATTGCTATAAGTAAGCCCTCAAATATTCAAAATTCAAATGCTTTATTTGTAAGACCTGATATGCAGAACATCTATATCAGGGCTGTCAAACTCCCGGCCCGTGGGCATGACGCTGCCGTGACGTGAGTTTGACACCCCTGATGTAGATGCAACAAAAAATGTGTAACCTGAAAATATAAGCTACTCATGACTGGAAAATAAATAAATATATTTATTTATTTTAAAATTCACTTTCTGATTTTCCAGTCATGAATAGCCTATATATATTGTATACAGAAGCCTGATGATGGCAGATGAGATTCTGCTGAAACGTTGCTACAACTTTAAAGCACAACTACAATGACGTGGGAAAATACCCGAACAAAGCTGAATGCCATACATACATACATACATACATACATACATATGCCATACATATATATATATACTATATATATTTATATATAGCATATACTATCTATATAACTATAAATATATATACTATTTATATATATGTGTTTTCTGAGGTTCTCGCGGGTATTTGTATGTGGATCTTTGGTTGTTCGGGTTTTCTCCCGCGTAAGATTCGAAGTATCTAGGCAACGTTTCAATGAAGTCTCATTCATCATCTTCAGGCTTCTGTCTTCGGCTCTGTGCTTCTCAGAGTATAGAGTATATTTATATATAGTATATACTATTTATATATACTATAAATAGTATATATTTATATATATATTATAAATAAATTTTAATAGTATCTTCCAAGCAACCTGACATTCTATTCTCTCCCCCCTCACCCCCAAGTAATCTTTAATCAGCAAATAAGGAACTTGAATATTTTAAAAAGTTCCTTCATATATCCAGATCATTTAAACATGGATGAAAATTTTAAAATATTAAACGTGAGCAGCCGTTTTGACTAGTTATGGAATCTATGGTTTAACAGATCTGGACCGGACCAGTTTGGAAAAGGCACCATAAATCTTTGACACTTTTCAACCAAAAGCCATACACAAAGAAAAACAAGGCTAATAGAAGGGCTTCTGATTTGGGGAGGAAAAAAATCCAGATCCAATAGAGCTATTAAGTAAATGCATTAAGTAAAATTTAGGACCTCTTCTAAGAACTCTGAAACTAAAAAAATTCACTTTTTGGTTTCATAAAAGCTTTGTGAATATAGCACCACATTAATCCAAAAGGTTTTATAGTTCTATGTAGACATGGCAGTTAAGCTGATTGCAGGGTACCCAAACTGCAGGATGTATGTATCCATTAGGAGAATCTTGAAAAGGAATGACAAAATAAGAACCTTATTAATTAAAGCTTAAAGAGTTTTTGTTGTTATTTATAGAAACTATGGCAATTAAGCCAGTTTAGCTTTGTAACATAGCCAAACTGCAAGACAGTTTGGTGAATCTTGAAAATGAATGACAAAATAGCTCACTGGTTTTGGAATGGCTTTGGTCTTGGCCTCAGGCGTCAGTGAAGGGATCCAAAAACTTGGTAGCTGTTTGGCCTTTTCTCCACTGCTGGGCCCAGGCTGAGGGTCTCCTATAATGCAGAGAAGAACAGTTATTAAGATCTACAGATTTCTAAACATTAATTATATATTGCACATCTAGCACTGAAATTCTATGTACTCAGGGGTGTTATCGTAATACCAAGTGTCCTTGTGCATAATTCTTTATGCACTCATGTGCTATTAAAATTTTTTTTAATGTTCCAGAGGCATACATACCCATCCACACACCGTTAAAAACAATTGTTACCTTACAACTGGTGACATATCCCCCCACCCTTAAGAAGTGCTTTTGTTTGGCATACAATTTGCACAATGGATTACAGTGGCCCTGTGCATGCTTAGTCAAGAACATGTGAAAGGGTCCAGGAAGTACTTGTGCATCCCAAAATGTGTCCCTCATCATTACTTTAGCACTACAAGCTCAACAAAAATGGGAATAGCGCAGCCATTGTTACTCCATGTTCGAAAAGAGGGTTCATTTCTTGTAGCAACTGCCCACATTTTTTGTGGATGACTCATTTTTACACTGATGCAAAGAGAATTATAGCAGGAGAGGTAACTTGAAAAGAGGTGATGGATAAAAACTGAAACTGAAAAATAGAATGTCGGTAGGAAAAAGCTTTAAGAGAAAAAGACAGAAACTTGATGATAAGCTAAGAAGCTATTTACAATAGATTGATAAAAAGAAAAGACTCACCTCCCCATGTTTAGTTTATATAGGAACATGTTAATTAAAAAACCAGAAAATAGTCCTTGAAATCAGCCCTTGTATTTACTTCTCCACATAGTTTACATTTGAAACATACTTCTTCCAACAATGGATAAGCTTCTTAAAGCTGTCATGAAAGAACTCTACATTTTATCTCAACTTCATAATCTCCTCTTGAGTGGCTCACAAGGTGTGAGGCCCAGACTTGTCACCTTGAAGCAAATATTCTAGTTGTGCTTTCAAACTCACCTTAATCATTTGTTGACTGCTGCAATTAAGTGTTACATACACACACACACACACAAAAATAGCTCACCAGCCACGCTCATCTCGAGGCATCGCTTTTTATTCAACCCTTGTGATTGTCTCCCACCCACAATCCTGGTTTCTAAGGTTGCTCAAGCCACTGCACCACGAATTACAAGCATTGCCAAAAGGCAGAGAAAAATGAATAGGAGCTTTGTGAACACTCCGCTTCTGCAAGGCAAGCAGCACCAGAATAAAATGGGAGCAATTCTTATCAAGTCTGGCAGCATCTTTAGGATTTACACGAGACCAGGGACACCAGTAGGAAGAATCCGTTCTTGTTATACCTGACCACAGATGGCAAATAAGATATTTCCCCTTTCCACCACCACTTGTTTAGATATTGCTTGCATTCCTGATTTACCTGACTGGCGATCAAAGGGATTGAGGGGTTTGCTCACAATGCTCAACTCTTTGTCAAGGAAATTCTTCACCTGGGACTCTTTGGCAGCCTTGCTCAACTCTGCCATTTCTGCCTTCTTTTCATTCTTCTGTTTTTCATAGGCCTGCAGATGCCAAAAAGGAGGCATTTACGAAGGAACACATTCACTGCTGCTCTATTTTTCAGCATGTCAATTGTAAAGTAAATGCTTCTGTTCTATATAAGAGATGTAGGGCAAACATGAGGTGGAGATAATTGTGCTCATTAAAAGCAAAAGTTTTTTTTTAAAAAAAGGCATTGGCTTCGTGATTTCTTTTAGATGAGAAAGGAGTATGAGCAAAAAATAAAAAGCTTAAAGGCAGTTAGATGGAGAAACTAGACTGCAGCTATGGAATGCCCAGCCAATAGCAGCACCGCCAGAGTAAATACATTTGATGGATCCCAATATCCCAGACTTAAGCAACACTGAGGAGATAAGATACTAGATATCCAAACAAGTAACTGAGACATCAACCAAAGTTTGACTTCCAACTTAGTAAGAGATGTATTCTTGGTAAAAAGTCCTGATTTTTTTGGCTACATTCCTCTAATGTAAAACACTATCACCTGAAAGGGGAAAAAGAAGAGCCATTCCCATGAACAGCCTCCAGAATGGGACTTAAAGATATGCCAATTAGAATATACAAGAATCATTGTGTGCCCTTTTTATTTTTGATATTTTGAATCCAAGATTGACTAAAAGACAGAATGCCTCTGTTAACTCTTAAATCTCTTTTTTTTACCTCTTGTACACTGGTCAGGAATCGATGGCCAATAAGGACCATATCAATTTTTACTAAAGAAACTTACTCGCAGCAACTCTCTATTCTATAAATGTATCTTCCAGTTCTAGGAAGAGAATGTATTTATTTCTATCCCGCCTTTATTGTTTTTATAAATAACTCAAGGCAGAGAGCATATCCAGCATAATTTCCTCCTCCTTTTTCCCCCCACGGCAACCACATCTGAGGAGAAATGGGCTGAGAGAATGACTGGCCCAAATCACTGAGCTGGCTTCCATGGCTAAGGTGGAACGTGAACTCCTGCTTTCCAGCCTGGTGCTTTAACTGCTGGACCAAAGCAAGAGAAACCAAATCTGGCCACTGATATAGAGTTCATCTTCAGTCAAATCCTAAATGTATTGTTTTATAGTGTTTATATATTAATTCTATGAGAAAATTCTCAAAGATGTTTATAGAACAAAACTGAATAACCACTAAAAATCTTCCTTGGTTACATCTACTTCCACATCCTTTCTTGAACTTCCGTTCCTTAAATCTTGCAGCCTCATTGGTCAGACAGTATCAGCCCCTCCTGGCCATTAGGCAATGATTGTCAGAGCATTGGACATCTTTCTGCCTGAAACTGAGCCTACAGTAAATCCTTGGCAGAGGATAAAGGCTTACTGGATAAATGCTACTAAACAACAGACCTATGAAAACAAGACTAAAATAATTCATGTGAATTGGTACAAAGATAAAACATCAGTCCTAGTCCTTATAAAAATGCAGAACATCCCCTAAAGAAATAATACTAAACTCACTTCAGCTAAGTCACGTTTACTGGGTTAATTTTCATATTATATAGCATTTACATTTTATGTTACTGGGGTTCAGTTCTTTTCTGCATCTTCTTTTATTTGCTAGCTTCTTTAGGCATAGTCTTTCAATATATCTATTAAAGTTAACTATCAGGTATGAACCCAACCACCCTTGTAGCTATTGAAGAGATGAAGATATTAGCATACCTTCATTTGCCGGGCAATTTCCTTTTTCTGATGTAGGATATATTCCAGGATAGCTTCTTTTTCATAGAGGTAACCATCAGGGCTGGAAAGGAGAGGGGGGAAAGCAAAATAAAGATCACTTGTAAACCCGCCATAACTCAAGTCCTAAAACCTCCATGCCCCTTTGACTACAGTGAGAATTTCAGAGCATAATCATACTCAGTTATTGGTTCCTATATTCTAGGATACATCTGAAGAGTCATAACATATGAAACTGAACGACAAGATGGGGCACGTTTTTGATGTCCAGGATGACCCTTAACCCTTTTGAAACAATTACAGACAAGAAGTGAATGGCTAGGACCATAGAGTTTTCTGAGTTTGGGACAGGAAGTTAGAAGGGATTTTTTGATCTTTAATTACACTAAGCCTATTTTGAGGTTTATTTTTTAGTTTGAGTGACAAAACGTCAAGAAATCATGCAATTAGAATTAGAGGGAGCTTTATGGGCTGCAAAAAAGTGGCTCAGGAAACACATGGTCAAATTGCAGGGTTGGGGAAAAGAGATATGAAATTGACTGAATTCGAGATGTCTAGTATCTTTGCATGCATAGATACCCTCACTTAAAGACTGAAAGTAAGACCAACAACTCCGTTACTAAGTGACATGTTTAAGTGAAATGTCACATGACTATCCCAAACTTATGATGCCACTCCCCCGACATTCATTAAGCAAATTATCCCAGGTCATTAAGCACAATGTCATGTAATCACAACTTGCAACTTATTGCCAGCTTCTCTACTGACTTAGCTTGTCAGAAACTGGTTGTGAAGCTCACAAATGGCACTCATGTGACTGTGGGATACTATGACCACCATAAATGCCTGACAATTGTCAAGAGTCCAAATTGTAATCCTGGGATCATGGAGACCCTGTGACTGTCATAAGTTCAGGGGTGGTTGTAAAACTACTTTTTCAACGCAGTTTTAAATGTGAACAGTTGCTAAACAGGGCAGTTAAACAGGGGCAGATAATCTCTACAGATACCAGTTTGATAGGAACGTGTTTTTTACAGAATTGCAGACCAAAGCTATGCCCCATTTCTCACTGGCCTTTGTTGCTTTAAAACTTGTCCACATCATTCCCAGTTCTGTAACAGTCCCATATTCTGCCCCATCATTGCCCTATACCACCACCCCAAAATAAAAATGTTCTTGTACCAATGATAATCAGAAATAGCAATCTGTGGAAGATCACAATGCATAAATAGTTCCCATAAAACATTTCATGTGTAACTATGAATACATGAAGTACCTGATCTGTTTTCCATAGCTGGACTTAAATTTCCAGAGAAAGGGGGCATTATGGCACAGAGATATATTGAATTTATGTTCCAGATTTTAATCTCAATTCCTCTATGAAACAGAAGGTAATTATTTTCTAAGCAGAGGAAAGAGGATGGCACCAACAACATTAAGATTGTGCAGGAAGGATACAAAAGAGATAAAGGCATCCCCCCACCCCCTGCAAAAAGTAAAAATTGTAGTCCTTTTTTTTTATACCCAGGGAATTTAAAAGGCAAAGTGTATTTATTTCACCCTTAAATTTCCAACTTTCCTTCCAAAACAAGGCTTGGGCCAGCGCTCAATGTGTCATGCAAATAATAAAGTACTGTCAAGCAGCGAAAGGTGAACATTATCCATACAAATACACATTAAAAAGGCTACTATGTTTGTAAAAAAAGATCAACAGGCACATCTAGCAAATGAATAAATAAATTAATGGCACTGGGCAGGGGTAATTATCTTGTTTTAAGATATTACACTGAAACGTTAAATAAAAGACACACAGGGTAGAACTTTGGCATAAGGCTTTGAAATATTTCAAATGGATCCCATCTGATAATTACGTCACAACAGGGTCCTTGCAGGGTTGCAGGGAGAGACAGCAGCAGTCAAAGTCCTTGACAGCATCTTTGCTCAAACGGACATTCTGTGTCCCATAACCAGAGGCAGCTGAAAAAAACAGAGGAAAGGTCACAGTAAGAGGGCAGTATTGAAAAAAGCTGTCCAAATGGCTGCTCTGGGTTGCTGCTTAGAATTGGCAAAAGAAAACAACTGATAACACTCTAACCAGAAAAACAGAGTTTGCCAAGAAGGTTTAGCTTGTTCAAAACTTGTAGTGTGAATTAGTTTTAAGTCTGAGTTTCAATGAAATACTAGAGTGTATTAATCACACTCCAGGGGTGTGACCAAAACTCTGAACTTAGAAATTTTGCCAATATCCAGCTAGTCATAAACAGCACAAAGGTAACTGCCTCCCAGTTCTGGCCTTCATTATTTCATATATTATGTCTGAAATTGTGAGCAAAGCTGAAGAGTGGGGAGAAATTACTCCCAAACCTTGTTACAATCCTCTAAACCTTTTTCTATAAAAACAATATAAACTACACACAGACGATACCAGATGACAAGACCTAAGCACTTCATGAAAAACTTTTCTTTCCACTGAATAAATGGAAATAAAATGTTTGTAACCATTCTTATTTTACCAATACATTTCTCATATTCTACTTAAAACATCGTCTTCACATAGTCTCCAGCGCTTTGGATTGCTTTTCCAAAATATGATTTCCTGTCATCCCTACCAGCATGCTAATTGATACGCTAGCACCAGGGTGTCAAACTTGCATCGTCACAGCAGCATCACATGATATATCGGGACTTTTTTCCCCTTCGCTAAACTGGGCGGGGGCAGGGCCAGCACATGACATATCCACCCCATGGGCCACGAGTTTGACACCCCAGTGCTAACAGCACAGAAGGAAGATTGTAGCTCAACACACAGCAGAAACAGGCTAAGAAAAATTGCTTTGGATTTCCACGTGCAATTCCATTATTGCAATAGGAAGCAACATTTTCCCCACTCAACCAAGGAAGCACTGCATATACACTGCAGTCTGTGGCCTTCTCACCTGTGTCTTTTTTCTTTTCATGGTAGGTGTAGACAGCTCCCGCTGTACAGTTCTTGCCATGACGCGTCATGTAGACGTAGCTGGACAATCCAAGACAAAGCCAATTCTCTTCTAACAAGAAGATATCAAATTAACTTTCATTAATGAAATGCAAAATGCCAAATACAAAGAAGTTGATACTTTACATAGGAAGCCTATTAAAATAAATCCCATGGCTAGAAGCTGAGAGCTAAGGAGAAAGGAGTACAACATATAAAAAATATTTATAGGATGATTAAATAGGTTAATGCAGGCTAAGCCTCTATTAAAGATCTTTAAAGATAATAAAGACCCTGAGATACAAATTAGCCAGGTAGATGATGTGAACCTACTCACAAGGCACACTTTGGCCACCGGAGCCAGCAGTCCTGAGAGTTTTTCGGGAGGACCTTCCGCCTGTAAGTACCAACAGGCAGAGCGACTGCAAGCCCGCTATTCCGCGGTCAAAAGCGATCTGCTGTGCCGAATGGCGGACAGCAAGTGAAACTTTTGACAGATGCTGGGGTTGCAGATCAAAATACCTCGAAAGCAGGCAGCTGAAAGGTTGGCACCTTAACAACCATTCCTGGCCTCTAGAAACTTATACCGTAACTTTTTTCTCTCTCTCTGCCGCTCTTGCCGTTTAAGAATTGACCAAGAAGACGACGGTTTACCCCTCTTGGACAATTTCTCCCCCAGAACCGGAAGCAGGAAGTCTATGAGTCCGGAAGGACTCCAAAGAACGGTACCCCCGGATGTGTCTCAAATAAAACGTCCCGCAAACAAGGGGAAAAGGAATTGAGGGCTGAATCATCTTCTAAGCCGAAGTTCTGGCGTTAAAGAAGCGTTCAAACCTCTGGCTTTTGTCTCTGTGTATTGTAGCCTTTTTTTTTTAACGCCTTCCTTTTCTCCAAAATTTCTTTGCACGTGTGGGGAGAGAGATTTTTTTTTTGGGGGGGGGGGGGGGGGGAAGGACCTTTTTCTTCTTAAAATATCTCCAAAGTTATGAGTTATGAGCAGTTGCTGTTTCTTTGGATCAGCTGTTATTTTATGATGTTGGAGTTACTTAGCTACAGTAGTATATTTCATACTTCTACTCCAAAGGATACTTGGAGAGAGTAGGCAACTTCTATAATACGAATATTTTGAGGGTCATCTCGTGGCTGGGACTGATAATAATTATTTCCTAAATTAACCAGAATGCAATATGATCCATTTCTTTAAAGAGTGATTTATCTAAACTTGCTATTTCCAACTAACTTTCCCTAATCTAATTGAAAGTTGTGAGTTTTGCCATTTGCACATGGAGGAAATCAGGTAGGGAAGGCTATTCTTGTGTTGTCAGACTTTTGTAAGTGCTTTAAAATAAAAGTGGGAAATGCAATTGTGTTGCTTTTACCTATATCAATTGTGTTGCATTTACCTGTATATGTACTCCTCAACTTAGAACCACAACAGAGCCCAAGATTTCCATTGCTACGCAAGACAGTTCGTAAGTCAGTTTTGTCCCATTTTATGACCTTGTCACAGTTGTTAAGTAAATCACTGCAGTTAGTAATACAGTTAAATGAATCTGGCTTTGCCATTGACTTTGTTTGTCAGATGGTCAAAAAAATAATCGTATGACCCTGGGACACTGCAACAGTAATAAATACATGTCAGTTATTAAACTTCCTATTTTTGATCACACGAGGGGGATGCTGCACTGGTCAAGTAAAAAACTATCACAGGTTACTTTTTTCAGTACCTTTGTAATTTTGAACAGTCACTAAATGAATGTAAGTTGAGAACTACCTGTACCACTCCCTTTATTGGAGTTTACAGCCCACCCCTTACTGAAATCACCACCTCTTATCAAACCATAGAGGGAGAGAATTTTAAAATCTGTCAGGCAAGTTCTGAGTGTACTTTAAGGAGAAAACGTTCTAAAGTTCTAAACTTTCTATAATGCTGTCTTATTCATTCCAACTAGTCAATTGTTAGGCTCTTCTACCAGAACTAACTGCCTCAGCCCAGTTCTGTGAAAATGATGGTTTTGATCTACCAATCTAAATAGCATGGGAAATATTTTACTATGAAATTCCCTTATAAAATGCATGAAGGCAGAGATTTTCATCTAATTTTCAAGCTAATTTTCATCTATTCACACCTCACAGCATGGGTTCATTTATCCTTTAGGGGGCACTGTGTGCCTTTGCCAAAACTAGGAGTTAGTCTTCCCACCAAAATGAAAATTTTAACCTACCTGTACAAGATGGAAGAAATTTTGAAAAAAGTTAATGTTACTTCCCATGAAATGTACCTATATGAAGATGAAATACTTGCTTATCTCACATGCCACAACCATCTGGAAATGAAGCTGATAATGACAAACTGCTGTTTGAATTACATCACTTTCTTCTGTTTTGGCAATGATATTGGCCAGATGATTTGAGTACATGGCAATTATTGTGCCTCCCACCTGGTACATTTCCCTGTTTCTTCCCTTCCAATCTGTTCAGAGACAGCAAGCATCAATTGCTTTCCTTTTCATTTGTGGACGTGGTTTCTATTCGTAGATCTTGAATGAACTTACGCTGTATTTTCCACTTTAGAATTTTATTAATTTATTTCTACCCCGCTGTTATTAGTTTTACAAACAAGGCAGCGAATATATCCAACATACCTTCCCCCTCCCATTTTCCCTACAATAACATCCCTGTGAATGAGTTGGGCTGAAAGAGAGTAACTGGCTCAAAGTCACCCAGGTGGCTTGCACAGCTAAATTGGGATCTGAACTCCCAGTCTCCTGCCTTTTGGCTTGGTGCCTTAATCACTAGAACAAACTGGCTCTCTGGAATTTCTTTTTCTTGCTATATCCAGCACTTTCACAGGATTGCTGAACATTCCTTGTTCATGCATCCAATATCCCAATAAGTGGAGTTATTGGAGAAGAAGAAAAAACTAACTGGTGGCCGCTAACAAAACTATTTGAGCATCGTTCTGGCTGAGAACTTCATAAGGAGAAAATGGATGCCTCTTCCATGTTTGATGTGGTGTGTTGAATGACTGCTGATTGTCTACTACAGAGGTCTTCAAACTTGACAGCTTTAAGACTTGTGGACTTCAATTTCCATAATTCTTCCTCCAGTCATGTTAGCTCAGGAATTTTGGGAGTTGAAGTCTACTAGTCTTAAACTTGCCAAGTTTGAAGACCCTTAGTTTAGTACCTTCCATAATTTCATCAAATTTAGAGGTTATTGGATGGAGACTGAGTTAACAAGTAGTAAATAGGGGAAAAATGACTCTATTTTCCTGCCTTCATAAAGAGGGGTACATTGGTTTTAGAGTCTCAAAGATCTGCCATTGATAATCTCAGTTATGCTACAACCTCATAAACTATGATTACAGTGTTTGGATCCGTTCTATATCTGAAGTGTTGCCAACTTTCAGAGCATTTCCTGTTTTCTCTATTCTCTAGAGCCGTGATGGCAAACCTATGGCACGCATGCCAGAAGTGGCACACAGAGCCATTTCTGCTGGCACGCGAGCCGTCACCTGGAACTGATCCACTGTGCATGCATGCACCCCACCAGCCAGCTGATTGTCGGGTATCTGCCAAGGGTGCATGGGAGGTCAAGTGCGTGTGGAAGATGCGCACGCATGCGTAGAGGCGCACAGCATGGTGGGATGCACAGGCATGCACAGGCATGTGCACATGCGGGGGGGTCACATGCACATGCGCAGGGGGTGAGGTGTCGCATGCACATTGCATTATGGGTGTAAGCACATGTGCGTGGGCATGCGTACTTTCGCCATGCAACAACGAAAAGGTTAGCCATCACTGCTCTAGAGTTTTCTCTTATTTCCTATGCCTGTGCTGCCATAGTGAGACCATATCTTTGACATGCCACAATCCTCACCCCATCTTGCTGTGTTTTGTTACGGGGTACAAATATGGGACTCAGCCAGGGGTGTTATTCTACCAGTTCGCACCAGTTCATTAGAACTGGTTGTTACGGTTCCCGGTAGTTCGGAGAACTGGTAAAATGGGCCTCTAGCTGGCCCCACCCATATCCACCCATTTCTCCGCTCCCTGCCCAGTCAGTCCCTGGTCCACATGCGCAACATCACGCACATGTGCAACATGCCTGCAGCCTGCTTTTGCCCACTAGCCAGGCCAGCCATTGCTGCCTGCCTTTCACTGCAGCAGAGTGAAAAACTTGCAAGCCTACCCCTCCCTTCGGGAAATGGCTCCTGGGAAGCAGAGAAGCAGCCTGGTTGAATCCTGTTTCTCTCTGCTGCCCAGGATCCGTTTCCCAAAGGGAGGGGTGGGCTTGCAAGTTTTTCACTCTAATGGGAGAGGCCCTCCCAGCAATAGCGGGTGAGAGAAACAGCCCAGAGCTGACACGAGCCTCTCCATTGTTCCTTCCAGCTGAGCAGCCCTGATCTACCTGCTCACAGGTAAGCCTGTGAGTTGCGCTAGCCCTCCTCCCACTGTCCCCGGGTCTCCCAGAGCCTCACCCTGCCATCTCTGGGGCTCCCTGGGTCTTGCCCAGCCTACCTACCTGCCCCCCCCCCCCATCCCTGGGCTTGGCTGGCTGGCTAAGCCGCCACGCAGCACTCTCTCAGCTCTCCTTATCATGTGGTTGCTGTGGGGCAGCGAGCTGCAGTGCTCCAATTGGTAGAGTGGTGGACCCAGCTGTGTCCCATAAGCAGGACCATCACCTCAGCGCCTCCGCCACCTCTGCCCACTTTTGCCCAGGGGCAAAATGAAAGGAAGTGGGTGGAGGCACTGCGGCGACAGCCCTGCTTATGGGAGGCAGCCAGAGCGAAGTCCGCTGGCTCTGCCACCCGCAGAGGTGTTTGGGGAGGACCGGGGCTGGGGATGCTCAAAGAGCCGTTGCTGCCACTTACAGGAGGCTGCCCCTTACAGGACGCAGCCAGAGCAAGGTCCACCACCTCTGCAACCCACAGAGGTGTTTTGCAAGGGCCTGGGGTGCTCAAAGTGCCATTGCCGCACCTTATGAAAGGCTGCCGCTTACAGGAGGCTGCCAGAGCCAGGTTCACCACCTCTGCCACCCGTGGAGGTGTTTTGCAAGGGCCGGGGGGTGCCGCTGCTACCACGCATGGTACTTTTTTCCTTTTCCTGTCGCCCACTGCTGACTTGAGCTCACCGGATCATTCAGTTTGTCCCAGACCAGGTGTGTGTGTGTATGAGAGGGGGGGGGGCGTGGGTAAGAAAAGAAAGGAAGGAAGAAAAAGAAAGAGAGGGAGAGAAAGTAAGAAAGAAAGAGGAGAAAGAAAGAAAAGAAAGAAAAAGAAAGAAAGAAAGAAAGAAAGAAAGAAAGAAAGAAAGAAAGAAAGAGAAAAGGGAGAGAGAAAGAGAAAAAGAAAGCAAGAGAGAAAGGGGGAGAGAGAGAGAGACAAAGAAAAGAAAGAAAGAAAGAGGAAGGGAGAGAAAGACAGAAAGAAAGAGAGAAAGAAAGAAAAAGAAATAGGAAGGAAGTGGGGAGAGAGAACTCTGCTATTAGTTTTAATTGTTCCATTATTTATCATATATTAATATTTTACACTGTCCCTACACCTAGAGTGCCTTTCTTTTGCCCAGGTATTTTTCAGGGTTTACAATACATGCATTCAGTGTCTATAGTTCAGAGCATAAATACATGTGTATTTAACAGAGTTGAAAGGGACTTTGGAGGTCTTCCTGCTCAGGCAGGAAAACTGAGGATACCAAATTCTGAGTAGAGGTCCTGGGAAAGGTGTCAGAGTAACAGAACAACACTTAGAAGGGCTCTTTGGCTGTCCAGTCTTTTGTTAAAAACTTCCAGTGTTGGAGCACTCAGAACTTCTGGTGGCAAGCAGTTCCACTGGTTAATTGTTCTCACTGTCAGGAAGTTTCTCCTTAATCTTAGTTTGCTTGTTTCTTTGGTCAGTTTCCATCCATTGCTTCTTCTTTTTTTTTTGAACAAATTTTATTGATTTTCCAAAACAATACACAGACAAACAAAACATAAAATATAATGACATAAGAGTTTTTTTTCTTAAAAAGCCAATACAACATTTTATTTAAAGACAGAATTATTCCAAGTTATCACATTTCCAAACAAGCACAATTTGATATATATATTTACCTTATCTGTTCATCTTCATATCTTATCCCAAACTTCTCTTTATTACTTCCTTTCCTTCTATTTATTCAAATTATATCTCTTTAACTTTAGATTGTGTACATTTTTTATATCCATCTGTCTTATACATTTTCATTATTCTCTTCCAATAAAAAAACAAACAAGACATAAAAACATAAACATCTTTTCTGAAAGTTGCTTGATCCCGGGTTAAAACTCATCGTACAGACACCTCTTCAAAAATCATGTTCCTTTTATATATCATTCCATATCTTATTACCGTTTTCCATTTTCTATATAGCTTCTTCCTTTTTTTTAACTCTCTTAGTTTTATTCTACTTATCTCAGTTCAAGTCATAATATTTAACATTCTTTGTCTGTTCTCAGCTACCCATTCATTTTTTCTCTTTAAACAAAACCTCTCCTGTACACTAATTAGAGTATGACGCCTTTGACTCTTTCCCCTAACCTAATAATACTTAATATCACACATAACTTGTATTGGGATTCTGTTTAGCACATCCTAAAGTCACACAATATATTATATAAAGAGAAAAAGAAAAAAGAAAGAACGACAATAACAAAGAAATTTATAGATATATAATATAGGTAGTACCCCTGTCAAAACCATTTTAATCGTACCTATTGATACTTATTTATATATTTATATCTTAAACATTTTATTCTATAAATGCCTATAATAACACAATCTTATGTACTTTACAGAATCCCTTTTTCAATTAAGTTTACCCATTGTCTCTAAATAAATTTTGTTTCTTCAGATCTTGCTTCCCATCATTGAGACTTCTCACCCCTTCCTTTCCCCCTTGCTTATTCTTTTCCTTACCCTTTTTCCCCCTTTGTCTTTCCACCTCCCTTTTCTTTTTGTGCTTTCCCCCTTCCTGTTGTTTTCTAACCTTATATCTACCCTTCAACTCATTTTTATCTTTTTTGGTTGTTTTTTTAGGTTTTAAAATCCCTTTTTCCTTTTCCTCTTCCTCCTTCTTCTCCCCCAATAGTGTCACATGTTCATCAAAAATGATTCCTTCTTTGTCCCAATTATCCCGCTGCACAATCAATTCTCCATAGGAATGCACCGCCATTTCTAGAGATTGAAAAAGAATGTCCAAGGTATCTTTCCAGTCTTGTTCTTCCTTTTTATATTTTAGATATTCAGTTTTAAATTCATCCAAAAGTGGTGCCATTATAAAGAGGAGAAATTTTTCCCAAAACAACCACCCGAGTGTTTTTAAAGAAAAGAAAAAAAAAGTTTCCCAAAAGATGCAAAGTCACCAAACAATCCAGAAAGACTATTTCATTTAGCACTTTTTCTCTTCTTCCATTTCTTTTTCTGGGGTTGCTATTAAATCACAAAATTCCAATTATAGTATGTCTTTTGAAGTCTTATTAATGTTCAAATGGCTCTTTAAAATTCTAGGCAGTCTGCTCCTTATTTTCAACTTCTACTTCAATTTTTTTCCTCTCCCTTCCCACTCACAGCAGAAGAAAAAATTTTCTTTAAATATTTAGAAATCCATATCCCTTTGGCATTAGCATAGTCTTTAGCATTTAGCATACCTTCAATGCAGGTTTCCGATTTCTCTCAAAGCTGTTCTGTTTGGAAGGAGAGTAAAAAGAAAAAAAGTTTTCCCTTTGATATCCATTCGCTGCTTACTCAGTCTGGGAGCAATGTGTCTTTAGTAGGTGTTAAATACCAGGATACTTTCACTTTGTCCCAGTCAGCAAAATCAGTTTCATTTCTTCACAAACCCCTCCAGCACATTCCTTTTCCCGGCTGAGCTCTTCTAAATGGCGGCCAGAGACCGCTGTTCAGTTGCCATCGGAGAGGGAGATTTAGCCGGCTAGGGAAGAGAGATGCGATGTCTCTCGTCCCTGCCAGAACCCCCCAGTCTTCACCACCTTCTACAAAGGTGGCTTAGCCCCGAAGCCAAATGGCTCGAGGCACTCAGGCAGTGAACACAGGCAGAAACCGTGCACAGTCACGGAATCCTGCCTGCACCAAAGCACCACAAGCCGGAAGTCAGCATTCCATCCATTGCTTCTTGTTTGCCTTCTGGTGCTTTGGAAAATACATTGCCCTTCCCACTCTCTTTCTGGCAGCCCCTTAAAAGCCTGTTGCCACACTATTGTCTTGGGCAAAGCATGTGAGCCATATCGTCCTTTCATGAAAGTACATCTATAGACGTAGATAATAAAGTCAAAAAAAGGTGAACAACATTTTTACAGAATATAGATAAGTTGAGGCTGCGTGTGATAAGGAATGGGGGGGAGGTCAGACGAGGCACCCCTTGATGTGAGTGACATTGAGTTGGTCATGCCCACACAGTCACATGACTACCAAGCTACAGCCAGCCAGTCACATGACCACTAAGCCATGCCCAGACAGTCACATGACCACCAAGCCATGCCCACAAATTAGGCCACGCCCACAGAACCCGTTAAGAAATTTGAATCCCACCCCTGGACTCAGCAACTGAATTCAGCAGGGTGATGAAATTCTCCTTAAGGAAATGCCACATTTGTTTGTTCCTCAACTCATATACAGGTAACTCTGGATGGCTTAAAATATTAAAAATCTACAATTTAAAATCTATACCATCCCCCATGGCAACAACAAAATCAACTTCTTGATTGGCTCCATCTCCATTCATGGTCTCCAAGGCCCACTGACAAAACCACATTTTCAGTGCTTTTAGAAAAGCAACAGTGTCGGGGTACGATTGTACCGAGGGTGGTTGGTTGGAATGATGTTCCATAGAGAAATGGCCATCACCAAATGTACATTCATGATAGATGGAACTTAAAATATAACTTGTATTGTCCTGGTGGGCCAAGTGGATATAATAGAGGAGAGGTAAACACAAATATTTTGAGCAAATACCAACTTCTGGCTATCCCAGAGGCACATGTAAACCTTTCTTCATTGTGGGAGTTGCTCACAATTCTCTTTTGCTCTCCTCAGACGTAGAATGTCATGTTTTCCTCCCCATAGAATTCCTTATATATTGACCTCATCTGCATTGAATTGACTTGCATCCCATTTAACTGTTATGCCAAAAAGCGTATTTCTTCTAGAAGGATGCTGCTGCAATGCATGCTGTATTGTTGAATCCCACCCTCTGCTAATGTGTCTGCTTCCTGCCTATATGTACACTATCATATTATGCTGCATTTCCCTACAATATAATTACAACAGTGCATTGCCGTTGCCCATAGCCAGGCACATCTCCTCAGGAGCTAGAAGAATGCAGATATGTAGAACATAGCTGATCCTGAGATTCTGTTGCCTTTCTGAGTTGTATTGCCACTCTGCAGACATTGCTTTGTAAGCTTTTGGCGATTGTGTCTGCTACTATATGCATTCTTCGCACAGCCACAACAATCAGCCCATCATTAAATACACAACAAAGGCAGAGTCACTGATTCCAGGTATTCCTCACTACCTACTACCTCCTCCAGTACAGCACTCAGGAATTATATTAGTCTTACTTGCTGCACTAATTGTTGTGCAGATTCAGCCAGTTAAGCTCAGGCCTAACTTCACTTAATAATGTATAATAAATCGATGCCTGAGTGCTACAGTGAGAATAGTACCAACAATCAAGCTTCCCACTTGTTTATTCTATTAAAAATGAAAATTATGTATCCCCGCAAGGCTTGGCTTTTAGTGCTATAACTGAAGATCATGTGTATAACAGTTTTGAAGCTGATATTTGGAGGCATATGCCCAGGGGTAAGATTCAATTTTTTTAACCACTGGTTCTGTGGGCATGGCTTAGTTGGTGGGCATGGCTTGGTGGTTATGTGACTGGGTGGATATGGCTTGGTGGTCATGTTATTGACTGGGCGTGGCCAACTCAATATCACTCACATCGAGGCACACATCTTGTGGCCTCCTGGCCTCTCATGACTGTGGGGATGCTGCAACAGTTGTAAGTGTGAAAAATGGTCATAAGTCACTTTTTTCAGTGCCATTGTAACTTTGAATGGTCACTCCACACAAGCAAAGTACCAGGAAAGGAGGGGGGGAAAAACTCCAGAGAAGTTCCTGAGACAGGAAGTCTAGTCCTGCCAAGAATGTAATAAGGGTTAATAGAGAGGCAGTTTCGGTAAGCAACACCAGAATGTTTCCTTCCTGCCTTCCTTACAGGATTAGGTCAGTAATTTCTTCTAACAACCAGTTTTCTGAACTGCTTAGAATGTTTCAACCAGTTCTAGAGAATAGGTGCAAACTGGTAGAATCCCACCCCTGCATATGCCTCTTGTGTTAGAGTAGAAGAACATAATCAGAGCCAAGAGATAAGCTGAATGTCTGAATGAGTCATCTGTTCAGTAAAAGTTTACACATCACCTGCAAGTTACCACTTGTTATTGTGGTCTTGGTCAAGTGATAAACATGAATAAATGAATTGATTCTAAGTGCATCATCTTAACCCTGGCGGGCATGTGGCTCTAAATAAATAAATTGGGGGGGGGGGGGCGAATCCACCTATCTTTGAATTCCCTTGATACTCTAAAGCTCATGAAGTTTCTAAGTGCTGAAACACAAATAAGCACAATCCATTCTTGTAGGTCTCTCTTCCCTTAGGCTAGAAAACCTGTTGAACTATTGAGGAATCAAAACTGAAAAGTGTTAATGCTTCTAAGCAAACAACTATGACAGCAAAGCTATATGCATTGCTAATATAGAAAAGCTGTGGCTGGATCTCTGCCAAATGATATTGCGCTATAAACAAGTGTTGCATTACAGTATATGCGTGTGTTAGTGTGTTACAGTCAACATCACTCTGCCATCAAATAACTGCCACTTGATAGAGTCTACTCTTTAGGAGAAATGGCTACAAATAAACATTCAATCTACTATTTCTGGTACAATGGCTATTTTTCATACAATGGCTGCCTTCTCTATTATTTGCCTGTCATGTTTATAACCTGTAATTTATGCAGTGTGGAATTCTGCCCTTAATAAATTCTATCTATCAGGAATAAAAAGGAAACATTTTGCAGTCCATAAGTTTTATCTTCATCTTCTTGGGTTACTAAAACATGTTAATAGTCCATATCTTCAGAGCTTCTTCGCTGCATTATAAGTATATCAAACTCAAACCACTTGGTTAATAAGGGGATACAGACTCCAACAGACACTAAATAGTCTTAGAAAATAATATCCTGAAAAAAAACTCTAGTAACCTTACATGTTGTCATAATGAATTGTAGGAAGTTATCACCCACACCTCTCCTAGAAAATGGAAATAGCTTAGGAAATATTAAAAAGGCAGAATATTTCCTCTAAAAAGAGTAGAAACTCAGAAGCAGAAACTCACCCCAGAAGCAGAATCTTACCCCCACCTTCGTTAATGGGTGGGCCATTAAGGCCTGGGCCAGAATACTTTACATAACAAGGAACTCCAGGTAAAGCTATAGCAATTGCCAAAAGCTCTTTTATGGGCATAAATCATCCAGCAAGGCTTGACCAAGCCTGGAACTCAGGACAGCCTACGGAGTTGCCCCTGGGAGTCTGACAACCAATCAGAATACAAGCTCCAATTCAAATCCCAACAGGTATAAAACCCAGGCACTCTCAGCACCTCAGCCTTTTTTCTTGATCTCTTCTCACCTTGAAGCACATGATCACCCTTCTCTGGAGCTCCAGGCCAGGGGTCGCCAACCTTTTGGGTCTCAGGGACCACTTTTAAATCCCGAGGACCACTGATCCATATTTAATATAATTTTTTATATTATTATTTGTATGTGGATCTTTGGTTGTTCGGGTTTTCTCCCGCGTAAGATTCGAAGTGTCTAGGCAACGTTTCGATGAAGTCTCATTCATCATCTTCAGGCTTCTGTCTCCGGCTCTGTGCTTCTCAGAATGATGTGAGATTGCAGCTGCTTCTTCCTTTTAACTGCTAGTGGGGGTGGGACTTGATTGGGTGGGGGCTTGGCTGTGTTCTGATTGGGTGGGGGGGTGTTCTCATTGGTAGGGGGTTTGGCTGTGTTCTGATTGGTTGGGGGGTTGGCCGTGTTCTGATTGGTTGGAGGCACTACAGACAAAATCAGCAAGATCCTCCAAAAACACAACATCAAAACAGCATTCTGCACAAACAGAAAAATATCCACCATCCTAAGAAACCCCAAAGACAAAATCGAATTAGAAAACCAAGGAGTATACGAAATCCCCTGCACTGCCTGCCCTATCACATACATTGGACAAACTAACAGAAGAATAAGTGCACGCATTGAAGAACATAAGAACTCAATCAAAAAAGAAGAAATGACCTCTTCCCTGGTCCAACACCTCAAAGCCACAGGACATGAAATTGA
>NW_020769357.1:1633111-1653846 GCF_900518735.1 Pseudonaja textilis
TCATTATAGTTGTGCTTTTAAAGTTGTAGCAAGAATTTCATCTGCCATCATCAGGCTTGTATTGTGTTCATCTGTGAGTGTATATATACATACATATATACATACACACATACATACACACACACACACACACACATATATATATATATATATACATATATACACATACATACATGATACACACACTTATTTAATTATAACAAAAACATAAATGCTTAATGATAACAAAATAAAACATTCCCCCCACCTGGCACCTTCCAAAGAGACAGAAGAGCGGACTCCATCTGTCTGTCTGTCTGTCTGTCTCTCTCTCTCTCTCTCTGTGTGTGTCTCTGAGCTGAAGGTCCTCATGGCAACTGCCGCTGGTAGAAGCAGAGGCAGAAAGGGGGCTTTGCTCTCCTTGGGGGGCAGCCCCCCTTGGCTACCACTCCAGGAGTTTCTCAGCAGGCAGCTGCCTGAAGGACTGCTGCTCTTGGTGATTAATTGGGGGAGGGGAGGGGGAGAAAGTGGGAGCGCTTTTCAGATCCCAGGTGGAGGATTGAGAGGCTCAGATCTGCAGCCGAGGAAAAGCTGGGGCGGCGGGGGGGGCTCTTCCAGCCTCACCTGGAGACAGGCAAGGAAAGGTGTCCCTGGGGGCACTTCACTCGCTTTAGCACTTCGCTGTCAAACCCAGCCACAGCCAGTGTTATTTGGGGGTGGGGAGAGAGAAAACATCTCTGGTATTACCAGGCGAGGAAAGGAGATGAAACAAAGCTCACTCTTTCATTGAGACCTACGAAATCTACCAATCTACCGCGCTCCAGGAGATCTTCAAAACCACTAAAGGCTCCCACTTGCAGTTCCCGCACCTCCTGGCTCAGGTCCCTGAGATGCCCGCTCCTACACAGGGCGGCAGCAGCAACAACAATCCCCTCCCCCAGCGCCCGCTGTCAGCTCTCCCCATTAGTTTTCTAGCTTTGAATTGCTCCCGGCTCTCTCTCTTTCCTCCCCCCTGCTCGCATGCAGGCAGGAAAGGAAAGGGAGACGGAGCTGTGCACAGTGCTCCCCTTTTCCAGCCCTTGCTGCCTCTCCCAACATCGAAGCCTCCGAAACGCAGGCAAAGCCGCCACAGCGGTAGCGCCCTGAGTTACTTGCTTCTCCACTACTGCCTCCTCCTCCTCCTCCTCTTCCAGCACCCCTTCCATCTCAGGACACTACAGCTGCGCCGGCTTTGCCTGCGTTTCTGGGGCTTCGATGTTGGGAGAGGCAGCAAGGGCTGGAAAAGGGGAGAGCTGTGCATGGCTCCATCTTCCTTTCCTTTCCCGCCTGCACGTGGACGGTGGCGGGGAGGAAAGAGAGAGAGCCGGGAGCAATTCAAAGCTAGAGAACTAATGGGGAAGAGCTGACAATGGGTGCTGGGGGAGGGGACTGCTGTTGCCTCCGCCGCCGGGTGTAGGAGCTGGTTGGCGCGTGCATCTCAGGGGCCTGACTCCGGGGTCCCTCGGAGAGCCGGGAGGCGCAAGAACTGCACAGCGCAGATTAATAGTTTTGGGGGGCCATTTCCTCTGCGGCCCACCAAAATTTTTCCACAGCCCACCAGTGGGCCTCAGCCCACCGGTTGGTGACCGCTGCTCCAGGCCATGTGGTCCTGTCCACTATTAACCTTCCAAGCAGCCTCCATGTTTCCACTGTCTTTTTCCCCACTTGGAACTGAACCCAGAAGGATATTTCTTTCAACAGAATCTTAGTCCTCAGCTGGCCAGAATTGGTTCTTATATTTGCATAGCAGGTGCTATGAATCTGTAAAAAGAAGAATTTGAGCATGATATGATTTTGCCTGAATATTCATATTTAATTACCTGAATATTAGTTAAATAAATGGTTGTTAAGTGAAGCTGGATTTCCCATCGCCTTTGCTTGTCAGAAGGTTGCGAAAGATGATTACATGGGACACCACAACCATCATAAATATGAGTCTTAAGTTGGTCTTCCTATTTCATCCAAAGAGAAGAATGCTACTTTAAGTTTACTCTCCTTTTGATCTTTGACATAGATTCTTCTAGCCAGCTGTTTCCATTTCCCTTTATTTTCACAAAATACTTCTAACCCATGGGGGTCCTAGTCACTATAGATTTTTATTTCATTTTTCAAATGGTTAAAAACTGTCAATCTGAGATACACACACACATACAAGAAAAATGGTGGCGTTGCTAAAGTGGCTTTGATGCTATCTTAGAAATCTATTTCCTGTCCACTCAAGGCAGTCCTTGACTCAAAAAACAAGTTGTGGCCTTGGAAAAAGTAGGGAATGACACACTGAAAATAATCATGTAAATTCTTTCCTGATTGCTTAGGTGACATCCTTCACTTGTGTGAAAATTAATTTTTAAAATAAATTTTAGCTTTAATTTTGAACCATTTCCTGTGTCCTTTAAATAGTCCATAGTTTCCCCTTTTCTATCAAAGTGATGGGAGAAAAAGCCTAATAGATTTTGCTTTCCCTGGATGGTTGAAATAAGAAGAGAAATACAGATTTCAACCTCCCTCATTCAGGGGCTGGGAACATGATTGAGATAGTATTATGAAGACAGAGCAGAAAAACAGATGTTCAGCTGTGGTTAGGAGCAAATCAGAAAAGGACCCCAGAGGAAAAATCACATCCTGATCAATTCAATAGCATCTGATGGAGTTGTTTACAACTTGAGAACCAGTCTGGTCTAGTGGTTAAGGCATCAGGATAGAAAGCAAGAGATCATTAGTTCAAGTTCCACCTTAGACATGAAAACCAGTTGGGCCACTAACTCTCGCGGCCCAATTCAACTCACAGGATTGAAGAGAAGATGTGTTGGATACGTTCATTGCCTTGAATTATTTGTAAAAATATTTGTATTTATTTCCCAAAAAACAAATAGAGTAAATTTTCTATATTCATGGATTGCTTTCCATAATGAACCAATCAATCCAGTATCCATTGTAAATTTCCTGTGCATGAGAAGCTTAGTTGAAACTACTGTGGTATAGATGTAGGCTGGAATTGCCTCTCACCATGCTGGCTTGGAATTCTGAGAATTGTAGTTCTTATTCCTTGTGACACCCCTAAACTGGAGAGGATTGGCAGATCATAGTATTTTCCAGAGCATGTTTTACCTATACAGGGCAATTGATTGGGTCTTTTGCACATTAGTATTTTGTGTAATAAATAACCCAATACTTCCCTGTGGTTGCATATTAAGATTATAAGTATGGGGCAACCAGTCTTTCAGGAAATTGAACTGTACGCCATTACAGTACTGATCTTGTGATAAAGGACCAAACAAGACAGGAAACACCAGTGCTGTGTTGACATAGTGGTTTACTGAATTAGCTCAATTGCCTAGGTTTGCAAAACAAATTGAAATATATTGTTGGATTTGTCCAATACAAAAGCCACAAATTAGCCAATTCTAAAGATTTCCATGCCACAGCTATTTTTATCCCTCTCCTTTAAAAAACAGTTTGAAGCCAACTCTGATAGTCTTCACTGCTGCCAGTCTTGAAACACTGTGAATAGTAGAGAACAATGGAGTTTTTTTTAAAAAAAAAAACCCATTCAGTTGATGCCAAATCTACTGAGACCTGGAAAAGAAAAGAAAAATCCCTCCAAGATGTGCTATTACAACAAAATAAAACATATTGCGAATGATCTTTCTTGCATTTTCTCCACATTGCATTTCTTTGGCCCTTTGCAGAAACATATTAATGGTATTTATGAAAGCCAGCTGGATGACCCTGCGTCAGTCACTGTCAGCCTTCAAGATTTTCTCCCTTTGCTTTGCATCTTTTGGCTGTCATAAGTAATGGGGGGGAGGGAGGATATGGTTATGGGAAGTGAGTTGGAGGTGTTACAAAACAGAACTGTATAAGTTGGGGGGGGAGATTCTTGCTTAGGCTTCTATCCTATGCTATACACAGCTGCAACTCTTTATCAAAATATGTCAAGGTCAACGGACAGAGGCCTCATCACCACCTGGAGATGCCCACATGATGATATACACAACTTTTAATTGGATGAGCCAATTGAACTATTGGGGGTGGGAACGTTGCCATCACTTTGTATATGTGATTTACCTGCCCATTTTCTCAGATTCAGAATTCTTTTGTTGCTACCACTTGATTTCCAGTAAAAGATCTTTTCTCTAATTAATGGAGTCTAAGTATTTTTTTCTTGGATTTTGAATGGAGCACCAGCTGACATTCACTCTCTCTCCACTCATCCCACCTGGGGTGGTGGGGAATAATGGGAGAAGGTTTGTTCACTGCCTTAAATTGTTTATAAAATTAATAAAGGCAGGGAATATGTACATATATTTATAGAATATATATGAATATATATGAATAGAAGAGATGATTCCACCAGACTGTCAATCATTTGGAAGCCTGCACTCACAAACAAAAAAATTTCCACACCACTAGCCAGGCAAACACCTGGGCACAAACAGATACCCCCTGATACCTCCAGCTCAAACACACCCCAACCAGGCACCCAGATGAAACCTAGCTTCCTAATAAATGATAGCCGTCCATTTACCCGGAGCCAAGCTGCACTAAAGGCCTCCAATACAGGAACACAATGTTGCCAGCCAATCAAGACACAAAAAGAGCCACAAAATAGACAGAAGATATTAGAAACACCAATCAAGCAGAACACAGCCAACTCTAAGACCAATAAACACAGACCAAGACTCCCAACCAATCAGGATGAAGAAAAAAAGCATTCTGGCACAGAAGTAGGCTAGCCCCAATTTTAAAACTCAAACAGCTGTGAAAGTCTGACTCGCAGATGAACACAATACAGAAGCCTGATGATGGCAGATGAGATTCTGCCGAAACGTTGCTACAACTTTAAAAGCACAACTACAATGATGTGGGAAAATACCCGAACAAAGCTGAATACCATACATGTAAGTACCCGCAAAAACTTAAGAAATATATATATTTTCTGAGGTTCTCGTGGGTATTTGTATGTGGAACTTTGGTTGTTCGGGTTTTCTCCCGCGTAAGATTCGAATTATCTAGACAACGTTTCGATGAAGTCTCATTCATCATCTTCAGGCTTCTGTCTTCAGCTCTTGCTTCTCAGAGTGATCACTCTGAGAAGCAAGAGCTGATCACTCTGAGATCACTCTGAGAAGCAAGAGCTGAAGACAGAAGCCTGAAGATGATGAATGAGACTTCATCGAAACGTTGCCTAGATACTTCGAATCTTACGCGGGAGAAAACCCGAACAACCAAAGATCCACACACACACACACACACACACACACACACACACACACACACACATATATATGCTTTCTTAAGTTTTCTTAAGTGTGTATGTGTATATATATATTTGTTTTCTTAAGTTTTCATGGGTATTTATATGTATGGTATTCAGCTTTGTTCGGGTATATAATAACATGGGAAAATACCCGAACAAAGCTGAATACTGTACACACACACACACACACACATACACATACACATACATACATGCATAAATGCTTATATACAGTTTTAAAAGTGACTGCAAGCAAAATAGTACCTTAGCACTTATGCAATCAAGTGCTGTTCATGGTACTTCCTAATATAACTATTTGTTACCATAGGCCAGGAGAGCATAGCAGATTATGAATTATAAATGCTTTAAAAGTTTGCAGATCCTTACCAATTTCCTAAGTATATAGTAGGCCTTTAGAAAGGCACTTAAGAAAGGATCTTTCCTCAGGCACTTGAGTCAGGATACAATTCCTAATTAATATAAAATAGTGTATTTTAGTATGAGTCATTTTTCTTTTTAATTTTTTATTAATTAATTTGTACTCTCCCTAGTACAAATTGAGATGTTGTTTGAGATGGGAAGCCATATAAATGTTTAAGTAAATACAATTCATAAATAATAGTCAGAGAGAGCAGGGGTAAGATTGACCAGAATTATGTTTTTTTTTCTCTTTCACGGGAACCCATCAGAGGCAAAATGCTATTTTAGCCTGAGATTTGGAGATGGGATTGTCTTCAGGTCTCAAACTCAAGGGGAAGCGGGTTGAAGGCAAGAGAGAAGTTTATTCATCCACAAGTTCAGGATGTAAATAAAACAATGGATTTGTTGAGATTATAAATTCAGCAAGGGTCAGAAATATGAAGAGTGGTCCTGCTTTTGAATTGCCTTACTTTCATGAGGTCATTGGAGTCTAGCGTTTTGAAAGTGCTTCCATAGCTGCCTCAAGTATGTTATTCAGATTGCAAGCAGTTGTGGAGAGTAGAAGAGGGCAAAGAATTTAAATAGGTCAACTTTTAAATCTCTATAGTCCCGCGATATTATGACACTGAAGTAAATTGGGAGTAGGAAGGACATCACCCAAAACAAAACAAGAGTTTCAAAGGACAAGAAATGTTTCACCCTTGTTTAGCAGGGAACTAAAGAATAATGTGTGGTTTTAGTGACACAGACATGAGGAAGTACATGTGATGCATATTTTTAGTAAGAGCGTGATTCTTGACACGTAACTGGCTGGGAGGGATTGGTGAGCAAACTGGCAAGAAAATATATATAGTTATGGCAAGAAAGCAGCTTTTCCCAGTCATTTGGACATAATTTCTCTTTCATATTGCTTGAAAATGTCTAACTTTAATATATAATATTAATTTGACATATAAATTGTTATATATATTGCTATAAATATATTGTTCTAACTGTGGCATCAAATAATCTTTCAGTTAATATTTTCCCCAGTTTTTCTGGTATCTATGACAAAATGTATACTCTATAAATATGTTCCCTCTGCTAACTAACTTAATTATTTTCAAAGTGATACAGCATAATAGAACATAATACACTCATAATACACTTTTGGGATAGAGGACACATAAAAAATAAAACTTGCAACAATGCGGATAAAAAAACTAATACTAACAAAGAAACTTTAATTGGTGGTTTAAACTTGAATGGTTAGCAGCCAAACCCTGTCCATGTCTCTTGTTTTAATAAAAATCATAAGTCTTATTCTCCATATAAAGTGGATTTACAAGAGCAATCCCTATTCAGATGACTCATGAACTGGGGGAGCAGGATTGGGCTGGAACTTGCTTTCTTTTCTTATTATCAGTGCACTTGATCTTCAGTTCAAAGCTACAACTGTTTAAAGAAAAAAAAAATGTTCTACATGCCCACAGACTTGATTCAGAAGATCAGATTAACAAAATAAGGAATGAGAGACTGAGACTCTGTATTCATTTAAATGTAGTTGACATAGTAACAATTGACCAGATACATACATCTTTCCCAACTTGGCAGCTCCAGGCAGAATGAGCATTAATTGTAAGCTTAAACATTATTTATAAACTGCAGCCCCCGAGTTCTCAGAACACTGAGCCAAAACTGAAAAAAAATCACATATAATGGCTTAAAATGAACTGTATGCCAATAATTAGAATTTCTCAAATTTATTTTCGCATCCCAGTGACTGACTGAATAGAGCTATTAAGGAAACAGTCCATCAAACAACTACGGTTATACTAGATCATAAATCCTTCGAAAAAATCAGAAAATTCATCCACAAACTCCAACAGATGAATTAGCCTCTGTTAATCATTAACAGTATCTCCTAATATCTCCCCTATTAAGCTTTCCCACACGGACATTGGACGCTATACATTCTCAACCCCAGAGCGAGAGAGTTCTTGTCCTTCCTCTTAGGCTGAGTAATTTATGTATATCACTTATGTGTGGTTCCTATTTAAACAAAGGCCACCAGAAAATCTATGGATTAGGATCACTGAGACAGACCGCTTAGATCTCTGAAGTCTTGTTTCAAAACCCCTGGAGTCTTGTGTAATACGAGAAAGAAGAAATGCATCAGAACACCCATGAGTTCTCTGTGGACTGAGTGAAGCAATATTTTCAAAGAAATTGACTGCTGGACATTTACATAGAGGAGGCACACCCAGGAATGCTGTTGGCTGCAGTGAGAGTTCTCCTTCCTCCATTACCTAGCTCTCCTCCTCCATGTGATGCCTTTAGTCACACCCACCTTCAGACCTGAACTTTTGGTAGCCTGATTCCACTCAGAAGACATTTGCTCTTATTTCAACGTTTCCTCTTTCCCCTTTCCCATAGATGAGAATGCATTTAAGTTTTTGTTTATCCCCCTATCACCCACTGAAGCGAAGCTTGCCTTTGAACATTTCAGACCTGACTTTCTAATGTGGACAAGCAAGTGAAATCTAAGAAGAGGCAAGGACTCCTGCCAAGATACTGTTTTCAACCCGTTCGGTACAGGTGAGTTGAGCAGCTAGTTCACCACGTGGACAACTGCAGGGGAGCGGGGAACCACTCGGGCTTTGCTTTTTAACAGTTTGTTTTCCAAAACTATGTATACCTTCCCTTTTTGCCTGTTTGGATCTTTCTCTAGTAAAAGGGGTTTTTAAACTGGGGGATAATTATTAAGAGAGTAATTTGGGCATATCCTGGGTGTAATGGAGCGATTTGTAATCGTGAGTTGAGGATCTTATTTTGTGACTGCCGCTTCTGAGACACTTGTCTAAAATAAGTCTTTTTTTTTTCCCTTTAGGGGATAATGTCATTTAGACCAGGAAAAGAGGTAATTGGGTCAAACAGTTTCTGTTCTAGAATTTATAGCAGGAAGAGAATTTTTATTCTTTTATTCTTTCCTTTTTAACTGAGCTGGTTTAGTTTCAATCAGACAGCTAAATACTTGGTGAAGTTTTATGCAACAAAATAATATTTGTATCAAGATCCAGCCAACTTAATATTTTAAAATGTTCTAGTAACAGAAATCACATCTATTCTTATTTTCATCCTCTTCCAGTTTCCATAGTTAAGTCCTGCCATTTAAGTGTGTATCTGATATTTCACCTAATCAAAAGAAAGAATAACTCACTGGACTGTAACTAATTCATTAAGAACAGTTTTCAAAGCCATTAACTCTTTTATGGAAATGTAAAGCAGTTGGACCTGGATAGAAAACTGAATTTGAAGGGCAACATATTATTTAGACCAGGGGTCTTGCCAAATTTAAGCCTGGAGGACTTCAACTCCCAGAATTCTGGAAGCTGAAGTCTTCCAGGCTTAAAGTTGCCAAGGTTGGAGACCCCTGATTTAGAATATGTATGAGAATCCAAATAACCTCTGGTGGAAAACTGTAGTCATGTCTTTTCCCAGAAACACAATGCCTCCCCTCTGATCAAGAAGTAGGAAATTAGTATCAGTTTCATTACCCTGTGGTGTTGGAGCTATTTTTATTGCACTAAATACTCAGCTTTATTAGAATGTGTACTTCATTTATCAAATAGCCAAACAGATGCATTTCACAGTATCGGTTGAACCAGTGGTCTCTATCTTAAGTCTACCTACTGATCTTTCTTCATATACATACACTTTCCTTCCAAATTCTATCAAGATACCTTAGGTTTTTAAAGTATTAATTACAAGGTAACAAAGTTATAGGAAGGTGATAGTTTTCATATATTAGGGGAAGATTCCTAAATCTTTCTGGGCTCTGGGTGAGCACATTGAATGGGAATTTGGAGAACATGATATAACCACTCCCACCCGATTGCTGCCATGGTGGCCACAGCGGTGATAGTGTAGTTTGGTGAGGTTACTGAACATCGCCAGTTTCTCAAACTTGGCAATTTTTAGATACATTATGTGGACTTCAATTTCCAGAATTCCCCAGCCAGCCATATTGCCTGAGGAATTCTGAGAGTTGAAGTTCACAGATTTTAAAGTTGTTGTCAATGTTGAAAAACACTTCTCTACATCATCCCCACTACTGAGAATGCTCTCTCACTCCTTAAGCCTATTTTTGCCTTTCCTTTTTGGCAGATTCCAACCAAAGCTAACATTTCAAATTTTCCCATTCTATTTCTATAGTCTATGTAAGACACATGTACATATTGAAGAAAAATGATGCTTAAAACAAATACTTTGCAGGATTCTAATTTCCCATTTAATATATTGAAGAATGTTAAATAAAATGAAAAAGCCCATGGATTTGATAGGTACCAGGGAAGTATTGCTGGACCTAGTAATAGCACCAGTTATCACAGTGAAAGCAAAAGTGATAGGAGTTTTATAAGATTTATAGCAACAGTTTGCAACTTTTCCAGATTTCAGAAAAGTAGAAGGCCCAGGCAAAAAATAAATTTAATTTACTATTGTTGTTCTTTGCACACAATCCACCAGATACCATAGTTATTAGTGATTTTGCTAATTTTGACTATCAGACCAACTGGCCCAGTCACTCTCTCTCAGCCCAACTCACCTCATGGGGTTGTTGTTGTTGTGGGAAAAATGGGAGGAGAAAGGAATATTAGGTATGTTAGTAAACCTTGAGTTATTCATAAAAATAATAAAGGCAGAACATAAATAAATAAACTGGCATATATTTACAGCAGCCACAGCACCATGGGATCATGTGATTGCAACATTTGCAACGTTCCCAGCTGGCTTCCCACAAGCAAAGGCAATTGGGGAAATTGGTTTTGTTTAAGGATCACGTTATTCACTTAAATGCAGAAATTCATTTAACCACGGGGGCAAAAAAGTTTGCAAAATCAGATGCAACTCGCTTAACAACTGACTTGCTTAGTCAATGAAATTCTGGTCCCAATTGTCATGAGTCAAGGATTATCTTGTATAAAATTTCTAAATAAATAACATTTAATGGTTTCACAGGTGTCATATGTAATTTACCATTTGGTGGCAAGTTTTTGGAGGAGTTTTCGTGTGCACTGAAAAATAATTGGGTCATCAGCACATTTCAGATCTAAAACAATATGATAATATCTGAAGCACAGACGGTTTGAAAGGTCTCTAGCAATGTTTTGATATAAGAGTAAGTTCTTTTAGCAAAAAAAATTCTTTAGGACAGTGTGGCGTGTCATGAGGAATTCTGGCGATTGTAATGCAACAACGTCTGGAAGGCTGTGTATCCACATATTTAGTTTTTTATATGGGAGGATAAATTGTTGGAAATCATCTAAGCAGCAGAAATAGCAGGTGTTCTTCAGGTTTAATCCAACTATAATTATTTTTTAGAGTACAATCCTATACACATTTGGTCAGAATTATATTGCAGCAGCTCTATAGTTCCAAGGGCTTTCATAAGGAAATATGAAGTTTGAAAATTACTGCGTTATCATCATGGTATTGCAAAGAATTCTGTTGACTCAGATCACGCAGAGCTCAATAATCAGAAAACAGTGTGGGAGAGGCTTCAGTTTGACTGGAACAGTCATGTATGTAACCATGCATGGACAAAATGGCAAATTATTAACTTCCTTTATAAATAAATGAGGTAAATTCCAAGAGGGTAAAGAACATCCTGGTTCAATTTCAATTAACAGGACTTATTTTTATGAACTCCAAAACAGGGCAATTTGTTCTGCTAATTAACCTTATTTAAGAATTCACGAGAGAACCGTGTTGTAGTGATTAAAGCATCAGTCTAGAAGCTAGGAAGCTCTGAATTCTAATTCTATTTTAAGCACAAAGCCAGCTGAGTGATCTTGGGTCAGTCCCTTTTTTACAGCCCTAGAAAGGAGTCAGTGGCAACTGCTTCGGAAACTCTTCCCAAGAAAACTTCAGGAACTTATTATCCAAGGAATCTCCAAGAATTGAACATGAAGAATTTAGGATGAATTGAGTCTAGGGAATATAATACCCAAGCCTCTTTGTGCAAAAGACTAACTTTTTTTCTTAAAAACTTAGCAGGAGATTATAATAATTACTTGAGATAACAACATGTCTATTTTAGCCATGATCAAAAACTAATTTTATTTTACTTCTTTTTTACTTTTAATAATCATGATCTTTAATCTCTTAAATAATGTTCTAGAACTTGATTTCATTTTTTTCTTTGACCCTTCTCCCAACATTTCTCAAACTTTTAATAAGTCTCCTTTGTAACTCCATTGTAGGAAAGCTATCCAGGTTTGATTTGTTATTTGTAAATTCCTTTTAATTATTAAGACATCAGCTGGTTTTATTAGTATGCCCAATGTAGCATCTTTTTCCATAACATTTTTGGAGTCTGTGATTTTTAAAACTAGTTTTAGCTCAATCTCAGACTTATCCAGAGTAAAACCAGTTCCACATCTTTTAAATGTAGTCTGATCTACACAGGCAGACATTCTCAAAATTAATTTGGATCAATTGTCCAAAAATATCTTTCAATATGTCCATTGTAAAAAATATTTTGCTCCATGCTGTATTAATTAATACATTTTAAGTGATCTCCTAATTAAAATAATTATGAATGCAGAAGTCAGGCTTCAAGCATTTTAGGTCTCATGTGGTCTTCTGAGCACACTTGTTAATAAATAATACTAAAATTATTCTAGGAAGAAGTTGGCTTCAGTAAGCATCAAGTTCTTTGTGTGGCTGTCATTACAACATGGTTTTGCTGTTCCTATGTTGATTGGATACAGAAGGAAATTTCAACAGGTGCATTTTTTCTCAAATCTGTATTATAATTTTGTTTTTAACAGTAACATGAACACATTTACATTAGGTTTTTTTTAAGTTGGTCAAAATGTTTCCAAGTATGGGAGCACTGCACTGTTCCCCATCTTCCAACTTCAGTCCTCTCATTTTAAGTCTCCTTTATCTTGTCATTTCCAGTTCTGGAAACTGGTTCTGGAGAATGCCATGGGGAGGGAGTGGAGGAAAGGATGGCAAAAGGGACAAACTGCTAAAAAAAAAGTAGTAGAACTTCAACTATGTGTTTACCACTCTCATCTTGACTCTTTTTAAACCCCCTGTCCTAGTGGAATCCTTAGCTGGATCCTTGATTCAGTTGCCTGAGAAGCAGGGGTGGGATTCTACCAGTTTGCACCTATTCGCTAGAACCGGTTGTTAACATTCTAAGCAGTTCAGAGAACCGCTTGTTAGAAGAAATTACTGACCTAATCCTGTAAGGAAGGCAGGAAGGAAACATTCTGGTGTTGCTTACGGAAACTGTTTCTCCATTAACCCTTATTACATTCTTGGCAGGACTAGACTTCCTGTCTCAGGAACATCTCTGGAGTTTTTTTCCCCTCCTTTGTTGGTACTTTGCTTCTGTGGAGTGACCATTCAAAGTTACAATGGCACTGAAAAAAGTGACTTATGACCATTTTTCACACTTACAACTGTTGCAGCATCCCCACAGTCATGAGAGGCCAGGCAAGGAGATGCGTGCCTCGATGTGAGTGATGTTGAGTTGGCCACGCCCACTCAATAACATGACCACCAAGCCACGTCCACCAAATCTCATGACCACCAAGCCATGCCCAGAACCTAAGCCATGCCCACAGAACCAGTTGTTAAAAATTTTGAATCCCACCCCTGCTGAGAAGGCCCCTTGAAACCATTCATCTCTGTATCTATGGAGATTCTCAGTCATCCAGGTCATGGTTGTGTTTTTTCAAGAGGCAACTGGACTTTCTGGTTTTTCTTTGAAGACGTTTTGTTTCTCACCTAATAAGCTTCTTCAGTCATGACCTGGATGACTGAGAATCTCCATAGATAGTTTGCTATGCATTTATCTCTGTATATTTAAACTTTCTAGGAAACCTCTCCTGATAAGCAGAGGTTGAGAGATTGCTCACATGTGCTCCAGACAGTTTCTCTTCATATAAATATATAATAATGGTTTTCTGTGGGTTAGAGTGTCAAAAGATGACAGGATTCACCCTCTTGCTCACAACCACAGTGGACTCTTTTAGAAGGACACTAAGTTCACAATCCTCATTTTCTAATCACTTTCAGAAATTGCTAGTTAATTGCAGTACTTCTAAGCTGTTACACACCTTTGGAATAAGTTTCAAAATGCCAAGTGAGTCATCCTGAATGAAAGAAAAAATTAATCATGACATTAAAAATTTAAAGAATCTGAAATAGCAAAAAGCAAAATATATTATGATCGTAGAAAATTATAAATGGACTAAGAGTTTAGCTGAATTTGGAATATTGAAACGTTTATAATAAGACTATGGAATTATGTATAAAGAACAAACAGCTTCTTCTGGAAAATAGATCTGTTTTGGTTTTGGAAAAATATAGCAGAATTAAATAATTTCATGATTTAAAAACTGGGTACTCCAGGGAACTAAATATTTAGATAACAGAGAAAAAAAAGGAAGGCTATAAAATGTGAAATGTCATAATACTGAAAATACTGAAGAAGACATTTCAAGAATGAAATGAGAAATTAGTATCCACAATATCAACGTCTGTATTGATTTCTGCTTCTGTGGATAGATTATGCCCAAAAGAAATTATAAACATAGAACAACTTTTATTTGACAAGATAGTGGTTGTATCAAAAGAAGATACCGGAAGACCAAGGGAATGTCTTAGAACAGGGGTCACCAGGGCCGCTGAGAGGATTATTAAGAGCTGAAACAAGACTAATATGGTCCCCCTCACCTACACATTAAGTTAACATGACCCTCGTAAAACATCTCCCCTCCCCCTCCTGACCCTGCGGATTTCGTGTTACTCCCTACACCAACGTAACTCTTAATTAACTGAGAGGCTCATTAAAAGTGGGGGGGCTCTAAAGTACGGAGAAGCGGTGTTGGAGTCCATGGCCTACAAGTAGATTTTTTTTTTCCGACTGGGAGAAGAATGATTCACTCTAGTCTATACAAATGAAAGAAGCTGCAACTTTGTCCCCGAAATCCTGCCGCCTGATTGACAAAGGGCTCCTTTAGTGCAATAGTCCTCTCGGTGGTCTTGCCTTTGCAACACTGCTCAAGAATGGCCTGCCGCTGCTGCGTGGGAAGGACACACCTTCCTTCCTTGCCATTTGCCCTCAGATGAGTTGATTTGATCCAGCTTTGGAGTGTTTTGCTGCTCGCGTTCTCTGTCATCTCACTCTCACTCTCATTCTGATTCTCCAGCACCCTCTGGGTTTTGTGGGTGTTTCTTCAGCCTTTGTTGATGCTAGACATACCCCGGTCACTCGGGGAGATGCATGACTTGCTCTCCACCCCAAGGCACTTGCCCAACCTGGGGCTCTGTGTCAAATGGGCTCCAGGAGGAGGAGGTGATGCCGTCTCCCCCATTGTGAAGTGCGCTAAATTTAACTGTGCTACAAGAGCAGCATGCAGGCCATGAAGGCGGCAACTGCAGCGGTGGGGAGAAATGGCTGGGTTGGGCCAGTGTCTTAGGGCTGAGAAGAAGTTTTGTGTCTCCCCAAGTGACCGAGTTGCACGCAGCACCAACAAGGGGCAGAAGAAGCACCCGCGAGACCCAGCAAGAGATGGAACTTCACTCTCACTCTGGAATATGGAGCAAGTCTCCATCCTCTGCCCTTTCCTTCTCAGGTCAGGCGTGGAGTGATGGGAGGGGATGGCAAGGGGCAGGGCCAGCCACTGGTGGGTTCAGCCAACAGGAAGCCACAGCGGGTTTCCAACACCTGTTGCTCCGGCCCGCCTGCGCTGCCACCCTCTCCTTGCCTCAACAGCACCATTACCTCATTTCGTGTGGTGAGGGCTGCACTACTTCTTGCACATTCACCACCTGCAAAGTTGTAAGTTTCATGTACCTCCCTCTATGGCGGAGATTTCCAGCCCCACCATGAGCTGCCTGGCCAAGCCCATATTCCACAGCTCTAGTCACAACACTGGCCCATTGGGCATTCCTGGAGCAGCTCCTCCACCAGATGTGCTGCAGACAACCAAAATTTTCTGCAGACCACCAGTTGGTGACCTCTGTCTTAGAAAAGGATTCTTCATTAGATCTACAAAACAAATTGACTGATTACTTTTTCCTTTTAACATTTAAATGGAAAATACAAATGATAAACCAAGAGAGTGACCTGAAGTATTTTTTTCCTACTGAATTACAAAAGAAGCTTGGTAAAACCTTGAAAAGTTATGTGCAATGTGACAAAGAAAAATGAAATTAAATCCTGCCACAATATTTGAATGAACCAAAAAGGAAGACTGTTAAAAGTAAAAGGTAGGAAAGTAAAGTTGGTTTATTTGATCAAGTTTAAAATAGGGTTACTTCTAGCAGTCTAAACTCATAGGTAAATTGGCTTCATGGATTTGCCTATAGGTAAGACATGCAATATGAAATAATTATTCATAATCTTACGGTGAAGAATTACTTATTGTGATAAAGGTAGGAAGTCACTTCCTTATATAGTTCTTTTCTCATTCTTCATCATATTTGTCAAAATATTTTTATATGTTTACACTTATTCTTTTTTCTCTTTCTTTCCCCTTTTTCTTTTTCCTTGTAACATTATCAGGTGATAATGTTGAGCACCAAGCTGATCGAATTTCTTTTAGAAGAAATTTGCGATACATTACAGCTCTATGGGAATATTATTTGTTTTTATAAAAGACAAGCACACTAACAATGTGCAATTACTACATATCTGGTTGTGGACCCTTGCAATGCTTTTTAATCACCTGGAGGCTTCCTTTTTATCCAGTTCTCTTTATGGAAACTTAGCAAATTAAAAAAAACACAAGAATTGCTCCCTTGTTAAGCAGCAACTGTTCTTCCAGCTGGAAGGGGGAGGAGAAATCCTGTTTTCCTCATTTCCAACCACTAGCAAGCAGGAAAAGATAGTTTTAGCCAGATTCATGCATAATAGGAACAAGGACATGCTGCATGAACTTCATGTGGTCACCAGGAGTTTAAAATGTCTTGATGGTATATAATCAGCCAATTCGTATTTCTTTTCCCACAACACTGTCAAACTATTTACCAAGACTGTATTACTATTATTCTTCTCATCCTTTCTATTACCTATCTCCTTTTCCAGTTATGAATATAACCTTGTTGCTTGTACCAATTTATATTGTTTTATTTAGTTTCCTAGTATGATTTTGATTGCTTATTTCATATCCTAGGACTATTACTAAGTGTTGTATTTTATGATTCATGATGAATGTATTTATGATGACTATGATCATGATTCGTCACTTATATCTTTTATGTACACTGAGAGCTTACGCACCGAACACTAATTCCTTTTGTATCCAATTACATTTGGTCAATAAAGAATTATATTCTATTTACCATGGAGTCCCATGTCCTGCATAACCTTATTTATTAAAAATATGGATTTAATTTTTAAAAGATGAAATCTAGAATTGTTCAACATAAAGCCCACTCTGTCTGCAGCATTGTTAATTGACACAGTCTGTTTTTTTTACAAGCATTCCTTCCTTCAGGTCCCACACAGAGCTCTCAGGCTCTGAAAAATAAAGAACCAATAACCACAATTCTTTGCTTTCCTGGAAAAATGAGGGATGGGGAGGAACTAATTACAGGTAGTCCACATATGACAATTGGGACTAGAATTTCAATTGCTAAGCAAGGCAGCTATTAAGTAAATTGCACCTGATTGAACGAGCTTTTTGCTATGATTCTGAAGCAAATCTCTGCAGCTATTTTGTGACTCTATTATGTGGTTGCTCAGCAGAGCTGGTTTCCCCCATTGACTTTGCTTCTAAGAAGCCAGCTGGGAAGGTTGCAAAGGGCAATCAGATGATCTCTATGATGTTGTAACCATAAATACATGCTGGTTGCCATGTGCCCAAATTTTGATCACATGATCATAGGGATGCTGCAATGGTGGTAAGCATGAGGAATCAGTAGTATGTCACTTTTTTCAATGCCTTTGTAAGTTTGAATGGCTGCTAAATAGTTGTAAGTCTGTTTAGTCTGTAAGACTAAACTTTAGTCTTTAGTCTTACAACTTAGTGTAGGGTGGTTGAAAGTAGACCAGAGGATAACCTCCCATTTGCCTTTCAATAAATAGAGGCTTTGCAGGAATAATGAACTCTGTTGCAAACAAAACAAAAAAAATCTGTATTGACCACAAGAAAGCAGCAAATCAATAGACAGAAAACTCTTTGTTTCCACCTAATGATTGCCTTTATTTTAACACCCCAGAGAATTTATCAACTTCAGCAACTTAAGTTGTGAGGCTTCCAACTCCCAGAATTCTCTGGACAGCAGAATTCTGGGAGTTGAAGTTCAGATATCTTAAAAGTTGCTGAGGTTGAAAAAAACTAACAGATCATCTAAGTGAAGAGTCCATCTATTTCCAAAATTTCCTGGGTACTCCAGCCCCAAAGTTTTGCCAGCTCCTCAATATTCTGTGGATGGTTTGTTTTTGACTCAGATCTGAACTGACCCTTGCACTGACCACTTTATTGATTAGGACAAAGTTTACATTTATCCCTCCACCCAGTGAAACTGAGGGCTGGGAGGCTTTTTATCAGTGTGTACATATTGGTGGGGAGTGCTATATTTTAGCAGCCTTTTAATCTAGTCCTTTGGCAACTATCTTCTGTTCTCTCTACAGGATCTACCATGCGGAGCTTTTTATGTCTTCTTTTCCTGTTCAAAATTCTAGTCCCTAGTTTTGCTGCCTCCCTTCATAGCGAACCTGACCAGGAACAGATTGAAGAAGGTAAAAAAACAATTGGGAATGGGGGATTTGTTATCCAAACATAGTGGCAGATTTTTGAAGAAGAATGCTTACATGCTCTGCATATAGGGCAGGGCTGTGAAACTCCTGGCCCATGGGCCAGATGCCTCACGTGCTGGCCACGCCCATGCCTGGTTTAGCGAAACATTCAAGAAATTCCTACTTAGAGATCCAAATGTCTCTTTTCCCAGGATTGTGTAGGATAGCTTTCCCAGTATAGCTGCAGAAGGTGGCCATACAGGACTAGGAAAAGATAGAGGTGCTTATAGGGTGATCATCTCAAAGAAGCTTTTCCCCTGAAATTCACATCTGACTACAGAATTCTGACTACAGAAATTCCAGTTAATTTCCTCCAGTCTCCTTTAATATATTTTAGATTCTGCAGGACTGCAACAAATAAACAAAAAGCACAGTCAGCTTTTTACTTTAACTTTGAAGCATTCCCAAGTAATAACCCAAAATCCAGTTTCTTAGATATAAATGCTCCTGAACAATAGAGATCGTGAGTGGTAGAATGAATGTCCTCTAAAACAGGGGTCCTCAACCACCGGGCCCCAGACCGGTACCGGTCCGTGGAACATTTTCTACCGGGCCGCCGGTTTGCTGGGCGTCGCCATCTTGTTTTGATGAGAAAGTGTTTCCAGTGAGCTTTTCTGGTTGGAAAGCGGCGTTTGGGTCCTGAAGGAATCCTCGTGCCTTAGTTTCATCGAAGTAGGGGGCGGCTTCGAACAAAACTAAGGCGCGAGGATTCTTTCAGCACCCAAGGCAAGGCGAGCCGAGTGACTGTCCCGAAGCCCATCAACAAAGGTACAAAGGAGGAGTTGAAGGTGGCAGGGAGAAGCGGGGGACGGCTGGCTGGCCGGTCGTTCAGCTTGCCTTGCCATGCATGCTGATGCTGGTACCGGGCCACGGATCATTTTGTGATGCCGGTACCGGGCCGTGGCACAAAAAAGGTTGGGGACCACTGCTCTAAAAGAGCTTTGACTAAACTAATTTCATTAAAAGACATTTAGATATGGCTGCTCTTTTTTTAAAAAAAACTCTATTAAAGATTATAATAGAAAAGGAAGGAAGGAAGGAAGGAAGGAAGGAAGGAAGGAAGGAAGGAAGGAAGGAAGGAAGGGAGAGAGGGAGGGAGGGAGGAAAACTGCTGTTCTTGAATGTTGAAGCAAAGTAGCAATTCTGTAGAGTCATTTAAGATATAATCATTCAATTGCCCAATGATGATTTCTTTAGTTGCCCAAGGTTGCACAATATTCCTGGATCCCAATCCAGTATTCAAAAGAGAAAGGTGTACAGCCCACAAACTCATATTACGTGCAGCCCTTGACATCTACCATAAGAAGTTATGGGTTTGGTCTTAATTTCTAATCTCTGTCTAAGAGATTTATTCAGGATTTTAGCAAGAGTTGGTTGCCCTTCTCTAAAACAGGTTGGCAAAAAGGAGAGGAAATTAGAAAACTAGGGAGGGGAGGAGGAGAGGTAGAAAGAACATGGATTTCTTTATCCATTTTAAAATCTGGATGGCTTTGGGCTGCCTAGCTTAGGAGCCCAAGGTTGTCTGAACTGGGAAGACAATTTGCCATCCCCTCCCATACTTTCCCATGCATCTTCTATCTGATGCAAGACCCACGCTTTGGCCATTTCCTCCTAATTGCTACATAGAAATGCTATTCTGATTGCATGTCAGAGCCACGATTGGAAAACTTCACAGTTGTGAAGCAGTGCATTTTGGCAAAATGAAGTGGGTGGACCATGGATCAGGAAGGCAGCAGTTTTCAATCTGCTATCTGGCTTATCCTACCTCTCACACTCACTGTTTTATTTTATGTAATAATACATAATTACACAAAATCCTCCGTTAATGAGTTAATTAGGACCAGAATTTCTATCATTAAGTAGACATAAAGCATGACGTCATGTGATTGTGCCATGTAGCAATGGTAGCTCCAGCAATTCTAGTTTTTGAAGTCAAGTAAATATGATAGAAGTTCTTAAGCAAGGACCTCATATCACTGTAACTTCTGACTTCCTACCAGCTTCAAGGAAATCAGCAGAGAATGTCAGAAATTGTGACCACATGACCACTGAGATGCTGTGATGACTGTAACTTCGAAGACTGGTGGTAACAACCACTCAGCACTGTTGCAAGCTCAAATTGTCACTGAATGAATGATTGTTGAACAAGGATCACCTGTATTTGTCCTCATTTAGTGATCGCCTTTGTTAGTGATTGGGGACAAACCCCCAAACAGAATGTGCAGCAGCAGT
>NW_020769357.1:1656962-1711234 GCF_900518735.1 Pseudonaja textilis
TTCTTTCTTTCTTTCTTTCTTTCTTTCTTTCTTTCTTTCTTTCTTTCCTTCTGTAGTGTACTTACTACTCAGTTTCCAAAAGACTCTGAGTAGCTTACAGTAAAACAGAAAGCATTAAAATAAAATAAAAAACTAATTAAATTCCCCAAACTATTGACATCTAGTCTACTGACACACCAAAGCAAACATTACCAACAATAAATGTTCCCTTCAGTGAGGGAACTCTGTATATGATCTTCCTGAGCTCTAGTAAGGTTGGCATTGACCTAATCTTGGACGGAGCATTGTTCCAAGGGATGTATAAATATGACAAACATAAAGGAAATATAACATACCTTGTATTAAAAGGAAGAGAGTAACCAAAGACCTATTTTGCTGTCCAGGACCTGTTATTAGACATCTTTATGTTCTTTGTTTTTCTTCTCTTTTTTATTTTTAAATTAGAGACTCCATTAAAGAATGCAAGTTTTGAAATGGAGGACAACCCTTTATAAAGTAATAGCCATCTTGGCAGGGGTGGGATTCAAATTTTTTAATAACCGGTGCTGTGGGTGTGGCTTAGGTGGTGAGTGTGGCTTGGTGGTCATGTTATTGAGTGGGCATGGACAACTCAACATCACTCACATCGAGGCACGCATCTCCTCGCCTGGCCTCTAATGACTATGGGGATGCTGCAACAGTTGTAAGTGTGAAAAATGGTCATAAGTCACTTTTTTCAGTGCCATTGTAACTTTGAATGGTCACTCCACAGAAGCAAAGTACCAACAAAGGAGGGGAAAAAAACTCCAGAGACGTTCCTGAGACAGGAAGTCTAGTCCTGCCAAGAATGTAATAAGGGTTAATGGAGAAAAGTTTCCGTAAGCAACACCAGAATGTTTCCTTCCTGCCTTCCTTACAGGATTATTCCAGTAATTTCTTCTAACAACCGGTTCTCTGAACTGCTTAGAACGTTAACAACTGGTTCTAGCAAATAGGTGCAAACTGGTAGAATCCCACCCCTGCATCTTAGCCTATAAGAATAGTTATCTATAAAGTGGAGTTTTCCCCAAAGGATACTCTTTATATATGTGTACTTCAATGTCCAGAATTCTCAGTAATGACTGTGCTGACTGGAGAATTCTGGGGTTTAAAGTCTACAATCTAGAAATGGCCACATTTGGGAAATTTTTCTTTAAAGTACTGTATTGCAATTTTCAAACTATTTGCTGTTGTTGCACTTTTGATTCTGTGTCGCATTAGTAACTATCCTCTTGATTTTGAGTAGTGAAACTAGTCAGACCTAGCCTACTCTTCTCAAGGTTTACCAGAGTACAATTTTCAAAACTTCTATTCAATCTGGACAGCACATTTGGCAGATACCAGATTGAAATCGCTGAATTTAGGCAAGGGAGTCATCTGTAGTGAATATCTTAGTACCAAGAAGCATTTATTTGCTTATTTTACAAAACATATTTTTTCTAAAATGTAGATGTTTTTCCCAGATACAATTTAACCAAAATAATAATTAAGGAAATATAGATGTGAAGTTTGAATGCAAATTTGGTTAATGATTGTTAATCATAATTGGAAATCTTCAACTGAACCGGGCTTACAAAGCAACTGTTATCCTAACTATAATTTTATATGATATCTAAATGGACAAAGATACAGTGGTTATAGTTGTTCTGTCACCCTAAGGGTGTCGCACTACAGTATTGAATTATGAGCTTATAAAGCTGAATAGTGTGAGAAGATGGAAAGCTATAGTAGAGAAACCATTCTAAGCCATGGTTTGAATAGTAAACCATAATGAATATAATCATGGTCAAGTGAAGATGTCTGAACTGAACAGTAATTCTTTTGGTTTCTTAAAGGCCCAAACATTTAAAGCTTTGTGGGGGTTTCTGTATTCTTCAGTTTGGTGATTTTCTGGCAGATGTTTCATTACTAAACTAGGTAACATCATCATCAACTTTCAAATATCAGATTTCGGATATCAAAGTTAAAGCTTTTTTTTTTATTCCATATGTTGGCTGAGTAGGAAGTAATATTTATAGGTGTATACACACACACACACACACACACACACACACACAATATGTACATAGCAAATATATGGGTATATATATATATATGCCAATATTCAATTTCCAAATTCTGTTTAATATCCTCTTGAATATCCTGTTGAACAGGAGTGCTGATTTATCACTAGCTTATCAAATATTTAGGAGGCAAGGAAGCAGCAGAAGCAAACAGCAGCCAAGGACAGCATCAACACCCCAATTAACATCTAAACATACAACAGGCACTCTATAAATACCACACACAGAACAGCCTGAAGCACATACTCCACTAGAGAGAAGTTCCCTGAAGTGGGGCTCTGGTATAAGTCCGAAAGCTCAGAAGACAAAACCTCTGGTTCTAGTGACCAACCCCAATTGGATCCTGCAACATTATCCTGGGAACACGTATATTTGCCTTCATTCTTATTGAATATACCATTGCATCAGATGTAACAATCATGTCAACGGTCATATTTATGCAAAATACTAGATCATGGTTTAGGATTATAAAACTGAGGTTCAACTCTCTTTCCTTTCCTCAGGCTTGAATGCAAAGAAAAATTGGGAATTTCTACTTGCATTTCAGACTAATAGCACTTAGCACTTTGTCATTTGAACCTTAAATACAAGTTAATCATTACTGTGCTTTGTTGGAACAGGCCATTTTCAGAACTTGCAGCTTTTTACAGTTGGCCATTTCAGATAGTCCATATTTAAGGATTACTATGCTCTGTCAGGTTCAGATTACATTGTAAATTTCTGTTCCTTTAACAAAGAGGTTTTCAATTCTTCCTTTTGATTGTGTGATAACAGAGAATAGACCCACAGGTGTATAGAGAGATGGTTAACCATAATTTATCACTATGCTGGTGGCTGTCCCATTAAAGTTCCAAAGCTGCTAAGTAACTTAGTTCACTGTTCTCCAACCTTTCCATTTCAATGGAACAGAGGAAATGGCGGCGGTAGGATGGTTTTGCAGGTGTGTATGTGTGTGTGTGCATGCCACTTTCACAAAAGTAGCTTCCTATGCATGTGTCACATGCCCTTGCACTCTCCAACACTTTCACATCCTGGTTCTGAATGGGCTGTGGCCCAGGAAAGGGCCACAGACTGGGGATTGGGGGACCCCTGACTTAGTTGACTGAGTCAGTTCTCCTTATCAGTTTTTTGTGGAGAATTTAGAAGAGATAGATTCATTGTGTAAGCCACAAGCAAGGTCCCAATTGAGATTTTGATTGACCGTTCCTAAATCCTGCCAGGGAATCTCTGGCCTGAAAAGGTGGGAAGTGAAACCAGCAGGAATGGAAAACTCCCAATATAGCAGTTTGAAATGGTTAGCAGAGAAACAAATTATGGTTAAGTCCCAGATTGTTTTGCATGATTCAAGTCATATGTGTGTCAGCATACAAGGAGAACAGTTTGAATGGAATTTTTTGAGATTTCTAGCATGCTGTCTGCATATTTTATTTATCTTATTTTAACAGGTTGGTACTTCATTTATAATATAGTGGATAAAGTTTCACAAAACACAGCAGATGGTTTCATCCATCCCAGTAACTCTTTTCTAAACAAGCCACATTGCAGTTTAACATAAAGTGTGGATTTAATCATTAGATTACTCTTCTTAGCGGAAAATGTACTGTACATTTCCACCAACCTCTTTTCTGAGTAAATAAGCTGCAATATTGGAAGTTTTCCATTCATGCCTATGTATGACATTCCACACCAGCCTCTAACTTCCCTTCAAAATTTTCTATATTTTTACAAACTGGTGTTTGTGTGGACACTCCACTAATAAAGGATATTCTCAGTCAGTCCTCCCCAGCCAGCAGGGGACTTATATGTACAGTAGAACCTCTGATCATGACCATAATTTGTTCAATAACTTTAGTCGCAACCCAATTTGGTCGTGACCTGAACCTAATTTTGGAAATTTGGCACTTACAAAAAAAATGGTGCAGAAGGGGAAATCAACCGCAATTTTTTTTTATGAAGTTTAAATTATAGTGGGTAATTGGTTAACAACATGACATTTCCCATGATTTATTGCGAATGAAGTATTGGTTTAATTATGGGACTCAGTGCTGGACCAATAGCCACATTAGTCTTTTGTGGTAATAGAAGTTATGGTTCCTGCTCCAATATATATGTTAATTTAAGAATGTTAAGATGATTATGTATTCTCTTTGACTATTATGGTCATTATATTTTTTCATCTAAATTTTAATTGACTTGTCAGATCTCAACTGAATTGTCATATTGCTGCCATTTTTGTGTACTAATGAGCCTTGTCTATTGGAGATAATGATTTATACATCCAAGGAAATTAGCTGTAGTTCTAGGAACAATGAATCTTTTAAGGCACAGCTACATAAGGAATCTAATAAGCCACATTCAACATGCTTCTCCACCCCAATTTTTCTATGGGTCTTGACTCTGAAATAAAGCATGGCAGAACACATACGAAAACAAATGTGAGACATAAAACAGGTTTTGGGAATAGATTTAAAAAAATAAAAAAAGGAAACAAACCGCCTCATCCAATTGAGTGTTACAGCTTCATTCATTCATTTATTTATTTATTCATTAATTCATTCAATTTTTATGACAATTTTTATTGCAAGCCACCCAAAGTTGCTTTGCAGAATAAGATGGGAAGCAAATAAATTAAATAAATAAATACTTTTGATGCCTCTAGCCACTTTGATGTAGTAATTAGGTTACTGGCCTACAAACCAGAAGCCTGTGAGCTCTAGGCCTGCCTTAGGCATGAAAACCAGTTGGGTGACCTTGGCCCATTCATTCTCTCTCAGCTCAACCCAACTCACAGGTTTGTTGCTGTGGGGATAACAGGAGGCAGGTCATAGCTACCAAAGGATTCTGATTTTGTTTTAACAATGCTAGGAACTCGTATAGCTCTTCCATATGCTGAGTATTATTTATAAAGAGCATGGAAATTCTATTGAAAAGTGCATTTTTGGAGACATAATGAAATATATTTCTGTAGTACCTTCATGTGTTCATGTATAGGCAGAAAAGCTAAGCAGGCTGGTGCTTGATTTGTATTTATAGGCTGAACAACTCATTAGGCTACAGCAATTCAATATCTTACGCAGTCTTTCATGTGTGTCAGGTAACATATTTCATAATTCCTGTGTATAATCATATGGATGATAAAAGTTTAACTCTCACACATTTACAAGACATGGAGTTGGATAAGATTATATTATCAAGCAAATCTTCCAGTCTGTATGTTTATAGTAATTTGTATAATTTACATAGCTATCATGTTGTTACATCCTCTAACCCCCACTCCTTTAACCTCAAACTATCCATTATTGACCTCACCCATTCCTAAGAGGTCTGTAAGGGGCATACATAAGTGCAAAATCGTGCCTATTGTCCTTGTCCTATTGTCCTCATTTATTTGTAACTATTTTATGTATTCTTATTCATGTTTATGATTATACGTATTATTTTGTAAGTGATTGACAAATCAAAAAATTAAAATAAATATAATTTACTCTATATTCTACTGTAGATAGTTTTCAGTACTTGGATGGAGAAAGAATGCTTCTTTGTAGATTTGTATTTATTTACTGAAATAGAGAAGATTGTTTGCTTTTTTAAAAAAATGATCAGTTTTTTTAACCAAACAGTAAAATATTTGATTTTCAAACATTCATGACCTTATTATAAACTGATTACTGTATTTATTGACTGCTGCAGGTTTTCTTTTCTTATAGGATGGTGCCCTCTAGTGTACTTCTTATGGATTGCAAATATTATATTCAAATCAGAATTCCTGAGAAATCTGGCCCCATGGGATCACAGTATAGCAATTTACTAGTGTACTAAAATAGAGATGTGGTCAGCACTTAGTCTTCTTGAACATCTGACCAACCATGCTGCTGATCCTCCCCAATACCATTTTAAGTTTCTACATGTCTCTGACTTATTGTCATTTTGGGGCAGTATAATATATATATAATATATATAAAAGATAGTTGCACATTCCAGTAGAGAGAAGTTACCTGAGAATGGGCTCCAGTATAAGTCCAAAAGCTCAAAAGACTAAAAACTCTGGTTCCCATAACTATCCCAGATTGGATTCTGCAATATTATCCTAAGAAATCTACATTTGCCTTCGTTCGTGAAAGGTAGTTAGGTCCATGTGCGCAAATATAGTATCACCACAGGCAAATAAGCCCTTGAAGACTTAGTTTGCTGTTTTGGTGCTAAAGCTATTTTTTCCCTTTAACAACCAGGAAGCCATTGCATCAAATTATATCATGGGTACAATAGAGCATGTTTCATTCATCATTTTATTAATGGTGTTATCAGGTGACTCCTAGGCAATGGGATCTGCTCAGTACCTATTGGCTGCTTCAGTCTCCTATGGGCCTGCCCTCTCCCTCTGTACCCTGGATGTTGTTGCATTTTGAACAGTGGGAATCATGCTTTCTATTGTCCCTGGAGGGCCTGGATCAATGAAACAGCAGTTGACCAGCAGTGGCAATAGGGAATGTATCCAGCATAGAAAGAGAAAGATCCTATGCAAATCCCATCCTTCAACTTATTAACTGTTATTTGGACTGCCAAATGTTCAGGTCGATCCAAGTCTTCAACTCAGGCTTTGGCTGAGAGATATGAGGCTACATAACGATCATCCTTTCCTGCATTATCTGTTTCCTCTTGCAGTGCCAACATTCCCCAGCTGGGTGAGGTGGCAGATGAAGGGTTGGTTTGACAGAATGCTGAACTCACAGGTCTGGCCATCTCTCAAAATGCTTAAAAAGAAACAACAACACAGCAGTTCCTGCTTCATGTCAGAGCCTAGGCAATTGGGATTGGCAGTGAGGAGAGCAAATCTAGGCTGGGTTAGCTTCTGCTATCTCACACATAGGACGAGACATTTTAAGCAAAGAGCCCATAGACATTTGTAGGCAATACTGATTACCTTTACAACAGAAGACAATAAAAGTGACTTTTGTTTTGTTGGATACTCAAAAATCTTTTGATACTATCAATCAAGTCATTTACAGTCAGGCAGCATGAGATAGGTTAAATGAATAAATTATGACTTTTATTATCATATTAATGTTATTCCCCTATTTTGGTATTCCTTCCAGAAAAAATTTTGGGAGACCTATCCACACAATGGAAGAGGAGGAGCAAGTAAGTAAGAGTACAAAAAGGGTACAAAAAGCAATGGGAAGCTTCATGTATTTGTGTTTTCCAATGCTGCATTTTCCATCTTGAATCAAGTGTTACCTTTATAGATAACTAATAACTTGTAGGGACTTCTAAAATCTTCCAACCACTATTGTGTATATCAGAGGCCTCCAAACTTGGCAACTTTAAGACTTGTGGACTTCAACTCCCAGAATTCTCCAGCCAGTTGAAGTCCACAAGTCTTAAAGTTGCCAAGTTTGGGGACCCTGGTGTATATAATAGTAACAAAGCTGGGCATTCTTCCCCTTCAGCATTAGTTAGGTGACAAAAGACCTTTCCAATTTTCTGAGGTAATGCTTGAGGAGAAAACTGTAATAAGAATTTTGCTGCCCCGTTATTAATCCTTATCCTGCCTCTGCTGCCTTTGCTTCAAGTCATTGCAGCCATTGCTGTCTTTCTTTCGAAGAAATGAGTTACAAGGTCTAAATGCTTTTGCCATATTCAAAAGCAGACGTCTGCAACCTTGGCAATTTTAAGACTTTCAGTATGGCTGGCTGAGGAATTCTGGGAGTTGAAGTCCACAAGTCTTAAAGATGCCAAAGTTGGAGGCGCCTGTTCTAAAGCTCTGTTACCCCTTAGAGGTAGTCTAGACAAGAAATGCAACTATTAATACTAACTCTATCTTTATTGTAAGGCTACCCTAACAAAATCTTGTACAACAAAATATTTCTCCCTGTTTCTCTCCAGAGAACTACTTTTTTCCATGCCTCTTCTTCTGTGGACTGAGAAATCTTTTTATGTGCAGGTGCCTGCAGCAGCTTTTCCTCCCATTTCCCAAGGTCATTCTCAGATACCATTAAGTAGTGTGGTGGCCTAGAGGTGGAGCTCTTGCCTCACAATCAGGAGGCTGGAGTTCAATTCTAAACAGAGGCAGATATTTCTCTCTCTGGGCACACTTAAAATATATCTGCTGAATGTCAGGAAGGGCGTCCAGCCATTAGAACATTCTGCTAGCTCCATTCACTTGCCCAGACTCCACCCCACAAGGGATTATGGGATTGTTAAAAGATGATGATGACTCTCAGATACCATTAAAAGCTGCTATTGGATAGTGGCAGCTTAAGCAGAAACACTTTGCTTTAACTCTGATGTTTAAGTCATTAGCTTTCATGGTCTAAGGACAAGATGAAACCAGCATCATGGGAACATGGCAGCACAAAAATGTTGCCATAGGTATTTGTACTAGGTTAGATGATAATGGGGAAAGACTATAAGATTATATAGCTTCATATGGCTTTATTGTAGTGTCTTCTAACATCACCCAACCATTGCTATGCTCAGAAATATCAACAAAAAAAGAGAGGCTTTTTATTGTTACAACAATGGCTGGGTGAAACTATAAATTACAACTTGGGAAGTAGCCTCGGTAGAATGAAAATGCCATGGTTCAGTTCCTCTAGCCTCCATTCTCCAAATGCCTCTGAATGAGATGTGCAGCTTTAAGACATGAAACAGCAATGCTGCTTTAAGGACCCCTTATATTCTATGGTAATAAGGAAACAGCTTGCCCTATCATACCTTTTCCTTGCTACAAAGATGTGCTTATACAACTTTTTCCTGCTTAATCAAGCAAGTCACCCTAAAAGTGTATGTTGATGTATGTTCTCCACCTCATTGCATGCCATATATTTATACCAGATCAACCAATTCAGACTGTAATTATTGCAAGTGGGGCACTAATGTGACAGATAATAAACTTTTTCTCGATGATTATCATTAATTGCTTATAATTAACTTTGGATGGGTAATATTTTGATGACTGGGGACTACACATTTTTTTTCTATGAGAGAAAACTGCAGGTAGGGAGGAAAGCAGATGAGACATTCACAATAGATGAGCCAAGATTCTATACTTCTCCAGGGTACTTCCTTTCCTTTTTAAAATCAGTTTAAAGATATTTTAGGACATATATTCCAGTTCCATCCCAGACCAAGAAAACCAAAATTGCTGATTCTCAACATTGGTGCACCTAAAATTTAGCAACATGATTAAACATGATTTTGGGATCTCAAAAAGTATGGAGGACGTATTATTTGAGCCATCCTGATATCCCGACAGTCCTGACAAATTTGAATTGGAGCTAAAGCTTCTATTCCAGGTTTATTCCAATATGCTGTGATCCGGATCTTTACCCCAAGGTTTCCCAGTTCCAAGAGGCAAGACCTAATATGGCATGGCTGTTAGAATTAGGATTTCCTGTTTTAAGCAACAAGAGTCCCAGTAACCCTTCCTGTCTACCTGTTTTAATAGGAAGTGCTGGAATAGATGTGGCAGGCCTGGTGGCTGGCCTGATTGCAGCTTTGGTGTCTATTGTCATGTTTATAATTGTGGCCATGTATTGCATCAAATATCGTGCTAAAGAGAGAAATCAATCCAGGTATGTGTCAAGATCCACAGGGAGGTATTTTGTGCCCACCTATGTAATAAAGGGAGTGAAAAGGGAACATAATTCTAACACTTTGAGACCAAGTAAACATGAGGTCAAAAGCATTTGATTCAAGATTAACAGTTGCATCAGTAAAAAGAACAACAGTATTATGGGGATTTATATCAGCATTCTGCAAACACAGCTGATTTCTAGATGAATCAAACTATAAATCTGATAATTTTTAGCTGTGTGTATATTTTCCAAAGTGTATGTCTTTTTGAAGTTGATGTCTTTACACAGTTGTTAAAAATACATTATTAAATTACAGTTTCCAGTATCCCCATCCTGCATAAATCTTTCATGAATTTCATGTGAAATAATTTGTTGAAATTGATAGTTTTCTCAACCTTTTTCCTTTCATGTGAGTTATTGGACTAAAATTCCCTTAATTTCCAAACAGCCTATATGCTTTCTAAACAGCTGATGAAAAGTTTGCTATTTTTTTGTTTTGATTAAGTGAGGCTTACAGACAAAAAGGCTGTGAATTGTTTTAGAGGTGTTTTTTTTCAACCTCAGTCTCTATTTCCTTTCAGAAGAACACAGGAAAATTTGAATCCAGGGATTCCCCTTGCCAACTTTGATGATGAGCCTAAGCCAGAATCTGCACCTGGGCTTCCTTCTTATGAGCAAGCAATGGCATCTCCAGGGGTACATGATGCACCACCCCCACCTTACAACAGGTAGAATTATCATTGGGATCTTACTTCAAAGTTCTAACATTATCTAGGGATTATGGAACTGGATATAGAGGGAAAGGAAGGTTTGAGACTCAGGCTGCTTAAAGAGAGTGTGCAATAAAGATCAAGATCCTATCTGAACTGAACCTTGGAAAACCTTTTCAAGGAAAGTGCTTTGGATTATGCAGAAAGCCTTATTCCTGCATGAACCTACAACAGACCAAAGGCCTTTGTTCTCAAGAGGAAAGGCAGTACTGGAGTTGACAGGAAGTTCAGAATCACCAACAGAGCTTATATTAGCCTCCAATGTGGGGATGGGAAACTACAGATTTTGAACTTCCAGGAATCTTCATCCCTACCTCTGCTGGCTGGAGCTGATGGGAGTTTAATTTAGCAACATCAAAAACACATATGAATAGGGGTGAAGGCACAGGTTTCCTTTCCTTACTCTGTCTCTAGGGAACTGGAAGAAAAAAATATCATTCTCCTTAGGAGAAATTAGATTCATTCACTCTACTTCGATCAGAAAGAGAAAATAGTTTTAAAATTACCAATTCTCCCCACTCCTAAGTCCAAGCAATGTGTGTATAATACCTTCCGTCTCTTCTAGACTTCTGCTCATTAGCAATTCTTATTTGATCCATTAACATGTAGTTTCCACACTATTTATGGATCATGGATTCTGTCTAGAGCTCTACAAACCTAAAGGACAGAAGAATTTGCTATTTTTCAGCAACAAAAAAACTTTTCAGAATGTACCGCATTGGATCATTGGGAAAACACACTACCTAAAGCTCTTTTCAGATAGAAAACAAATGTGACATGATTAACAGTGACAAGAATGCCAGGCTGTTATCACAGTACGGAACAGTAGCACACAATGTAACTTTCATCTTTCATTGGCTCTGGCTGCAAAATTGAAAGTTGAAAAAAACTTCATATTTGTATGAGTGTGGCTATGCACACATATACATGCATACATGAAAATAACAGCAGCATCTTTTTCTTTAATTAGCACTGTAAAATTGATGGGGTCATAAAAATTGTAGGATGCTATGCTCCAAAAAGATAGGGTATCAAAAGTAATAATTATGTGTTTTTTTTTAAGGATCAACTAAAATGTTAATTAAGAAGCAAATTCTCAAGCATATCTTTTCTTCAAGTGGGATAGCATTGGTGTGGCTACCTAGCATATTTAAGTTACTGCTAGATTTCTAGTTCTGTATGCTTAAATACTCTGATGGCAGAAATAACCATTTAAATTACTCACAATGTCCTCATTGCAATGTTGCCATGAAATATTGCACATAACTTAAATTAGTATTTGCTGCTGCCACTAGTACCAGATCAGCTCAGGATCAGCCATACTGGAGGCAGTAGAGCCAGATAAGGAGTAGATGTAAAGCAAAATGAAGATAACAGGAGGATCTTAGCTACAACAGTAAACCTCCAGATTTTCAATCTTTAATGGCCCTGAAAGTGCAGGAGAGTTAAGCAGATTTAATCAGAGTAGGCCAATCTTTTCCAATTACATTGTCTTTCAAATGTGCTGCTCTATAATCTTCAGAATTCCCATGCAGCATGCATGTTGTGGTAAGTACAACATAAATATTAGTTATGAAGAAGGAGGGAATCGTTAAGAATACTCAATTCTTAAATTTGGATCTTTCTCTCCAGGATTATGGCTACTTTTGAAATCTGACATATATGACAAAGCAAGAGACTGGCACTATATTCAGAATATGCTGCATTCAGTAGTACTTCAGTAGAGTACTACTGAAAGGGAGCCAATGATCCCTGTAGTTATGAAGGCTAGTCTTGAAGGTGGTTCAACCTGCTTGGCATTGATTGATGACTTTATTGCAGTCAAAGGGTATATCTTGCTCAAAAGGAACAGATGAGGGAAAAAGGAGGGGGGAGAGAAACTGTATATGTAAGGCTTCTGAAGCCTCCAGATAAAACCATGAATCTGAGATTGGAAGTTATGATGAAAGCCTATAAGGAACAAAGGGAAAGAAAATTCTATCAAGCTAGCAATATAGAACAGGCTGCAAAGCCAACAGAAAGCACACATTATATTTTACTGAAACAGTTGCAAAACTTTCTAGAGACAGCTATTGTATTAATAGGGAATTTTGAACTTCCTCAACATCCGGAAGTCTATTAAATCTGGAACATTTCAGTAAAATCCTGACTGGCTCTCAGAAAATAAAGGATGGAACAAAAGAACTCATACCCTGGATTTAATTCTGATCATTGGAGAACCTACAAGTGAGAGACATATATCCAACCAGTTGAAACATATGTAAAGTACAATTGTAGATAAACAGAAGTAAAAGGGCAAGGATAGAATGAAACATTGGCTTGGCCATATATAAAGGATTTAGTTGTATCAGTAACTCATAAGATTAAGATGAGTTAGCTGTATGTTACAGTTGTTAAAAATTTAATTCTATGTTATATTAATCAAAAGATAATGTTCAGCTTGAGAAATGAACACTTTCATGCTGTTTAGCACTGGCTGAACTTTATCTAATATTGAGTTAAATTTGGGTACCACATTTTTAGAAGGTCATTAAGGAATTAGATCATACCCAGAGGATGGTGATTCAGGTAGTAAAAATCCTGGAAGTCCTTCTGTGTAAAGAATTGTTGGAAGAACTATGTTGAATTTACAAAATGTTAAAATTAAATATGAGAGTAATACTTGATAGACTGTTATGAAGAAGATGAAGCAGATTTGTCCTCCGCTATTTCAGAAACAATGTCCACTGCAGAGACATAGTAGGCAAGCAGTGGTAAATGCTATTCAGCAGTAGTGCAGTGTGCCATTGGAACTTGTGAGCTATTTCATTGGATAAATTCAAGTGTGGGCTAAAAACTATCCAGATTTATTTCATATGCTGAATAACTGAAAATCTTTATTTCTTTATACCAGAGGTGGGGAACGATGGCCCCTTTATGACTTGTGGACTTCAACTCCCAGGATTCCTAAGCCAACATTCCCAAACATAATGTTAATATTTCACCTCTTCACTTTCTCAGGAATATTTTAATCCAGCTAGTTTTTCTTCATTCACCCATTTCCATGTATGACTCTTTCCTCAATTACCATGTCTTTCTTTTTCTTCAGGAATAACAATTTGACACGGCCTACCTGAGTTTTCAACAGCAGGATAAATTTTCTTGAAATACCTATTGGCCTTCAGCTGTACAAAAGACACTATGCACACACCCCTGCATCATAGCCAAGGCAGGGAGCACGTGTGACTTTGAAGCAGACAATTAATGCATACTGGATATGAATCTGCAGTATATAGAGACTGTATATAAATGTCAGAAGAGGATATTGCAGTATGTTTTGGCTGAGAAATTAAAATCTAAAATTGCAAATGTACATATCAGGTCTGATATTACAAGGTTAATGTGAATGTGAATTGCTAATTTGCACAGATTTCCTCCCCCCATTTTTCCCCTCTTCATCTTATGAATGATTTTTTTTAATGACCGTCTTTTCTATCAACATGTGATTATGCAAGGATTATATTGCGGATAAATGAAAATTATTTTTGTTTGAAGATAAACATGATTGATCGTAGCAGACTAATTAATATAACAGGAACTCCAAGCTGGGATAAGAAATCTTAAATAGCTCAAGACAGAGATTCAGTTTGGGAAAACTGTTCTGGATTATGCAAGCTCAGACATTTATTCAAGTGCATAAAGAATAGGGATATTACAAGTTGCCTCCTGTAATCGGCATGCAAAAAGAAAAAGAAAACAGGAATGGCTAGTTTGAACTATTCATTGGCACCATTGCATTTTGCCCTTGCTTGTTCTAAAGAATAGTATTTGTTATGGCAACTGACTTAGCAAAATTCATGATCTAGAACAAGGGTCTTCAAACTTGGCAAGTTTAAGACTTGTGGACTTCAATTCCCAGAATTCCTGAGTTAATATGCCTGGAGGAGGAATTCTGGGAGTTGAAGTCCACAAGTCTTAAAGCTGTCAAGTTTGAAGACCCCTGATCTAAAGAATGTTCTAAGAACAGAACATACAAGAAACTGACTTAGATCAGATCAGGTTACTTGACCATCTGGCCCATTGTTATTGCTCGACTCCTCTCTGCTCTCTAGAAGCATCAGCAGTGAAAGACTTCTCCCACCACAGCTGCATGATCCATTTAGAAATTTGGTCTGAATTAAATGTGCTTTTATTTCCATACAAAGCTGGTTCCACACCTTTAAGTTCTGTTCCCCTCTTAACCCAAAGATACACCCACCCATGCTTCCAAACTGGTCCTGAGAATTGTATTAGGGAAGGCAGATCTGAAGTACAAATTGGACAGTAGCACAGGTAATTCAAGACAAGTAGGAAATTTAGCCAGAGATGGACCACAAGTAAGAAAGTCCAATCAACCACAGAACATAGGTGGCACTTCTACAGTAATGTAAGCATGAAAGAGTGAGAACAAAACATGTTTATAAATACTTCTAAGAGCTATATTGCACAGCTGTCTGTAGCACAAGTTGAGAATGAAGTGAGAATGATGGTGTGGTTGGACAAAACACCACAACCACAGATGTTAAACTCATATCTGTCCTGCCTTTCCGCTTACTTGTCATGAAATATTGTTTGCTTGGCTGTGAGCACAATAGAGAGAACACTCCATCATAGCTGTAAGGAAGGGGAAGCAGTTTGTGAACAATTAATGTGGCTGATTAAATAAGTAGTCTGTGAATCTTTTAACATGATTTCTATGGAAAATAAAAATTTTGAAGTGTTTTTCATATGTCTGAGTGTCCTCATCAGAAGACGTTTTGGTTCAGGATTTAATTTGAACAGATTTCATATATCCATCAGAAGAAGATAGCCACAGGATTCAACATGATGCTAGATTGCCAAGACTCAATTGGCATATTGCTCAAGCAATTGCCAACTTTACTAATCATTTATGTAAAGGGGACAGCCAAAGTATCTGGCTTTAGGTTTTTCTTTCCCAAAAATCTATTTTGTGAATTTAGACTATGTTATTAGCAGCTGTTATTGTGGCACTTTCATCCCAATGTGTGGATTTGTGAAGTGCGAGTACAGGAAACTCCCACCACTTATTATTCCGTCACATTTGTGCTTTGGTTTGTTTACTAGTGGAACATAGTCCCCACCTCCTCATCATTTTAAGCAGTGTTTCACAATCTCAGCAACTTTAAGATGTGTGGGCTTATATATGCTGGGTGGGGAATTCTGGGAGTTGAAGTCCACTTAATATTGTTGAGATTGAGAAACACTGCTTTTAAGCATTATTCTTTTACTTTACTTTTCGGGAATGGAGGTAAGCCTACATTAAGGTATTGCTGGCATTCTAGTTTATTGTATTACACATGTCTCAAATTTAAAAAATTAACTTCAACAGCCAGTTTGGTGTAGTGTTGAAAGTGCTGGCCTAGAAACCTGGAAGCTGATCTGACTTTAGGAATGAATAGGGTCAGTCGCTTTATCTCAGCCCAATCCATCTCCCGGGGTTGTTGTGGGGAAAATAGGAGGGTTATGTAGTCTCACTACCTTGAACTACTTATAAAGTAATAAAGGCAGGATAACCATGTAAGTATATAAATCCTAATGATTCATCACATAAACATGGCAGTTTTTATATTGAACTCTAGGTGGCTCCAAATCACACATAAAGGTAAAAGGTAAAGGTTCCCCTGGCACATATGTATTAGTCATTGCGGACTCAAGGGAGCAGTGCTCATCTCCATTTCTAAGACGAAAAGCCAGCACTGTCTGATGATGATTCCGTGGTCATGTGGCTGGCATGACTAAATGCTAAAGGTGCATGGAATGCTATTACCTTCCCACCAAAGTGGTCCCTAGTTTTCTACTTGCATTTTTACATGCTTTCGAACTGCTAGATTGGCAGAAGCTGGGACAAGTAACAGGAGTTCACTGCATTATGTGGTGCTAGGGATTCGAACCGCTGAACTGCCAATCTTTCTGATCAACAAGCTCAGCATCTTAGCCACTGAACCACCCCATAATAGCACATAACAATTGTTATGGTTTGGCACATAAATATATGCTGCTATTAAAAGTCCCCATTTCCCAATATCCATAGATAAAGGAATTTTCTACATATCCATGTTTGATCTTATGAGCAGATCACTTAGCTTGTGCTGAAATATAGATCTCTGAGAAAATAAGTCCTTCAGTTTTGTCCAGCAAAGAACTTTTGCTTTATTGAATTCTTTTTTTCTTTTTTAATTTTTATGGTACTAATTATCATTTCAGCTGTATGGATTACTTCAACGTAACAAATAGCAATAACAATAGCACTTAGACTTATATACCACTTCACAGTGCTTTACAGCCCTATTGCTCCCAATAATCTGGGTCCTCATTTTATCCACCTCGGAAGGATGGAAGGCTGAGTCAACCTTGAGCTGGTGAGATTTGAACTGCCAAATTGCAGTCAGCTAGCAGTCAGCAGAAGTAGCCTGCAGTACTGCAGTCTAACCACTGTGCCACCACAGATCATGAATGCCCCATGAAAATGCCCCATTTTCATTTTTTCTGGCAACTGGGATGTCTTGTACCACAGATCAAATCTGAGAACTCTAATTTACCAGGAAGAACTATGTTCCTGAATGAATCCCAAATATTTTTTCTAAATAGTCTTCCCCAAACTCGTGCCTTTCAGATATGCTTGAATGGTATTTCGAAGGGTTTCCAGCCAACATGACTCTTGTTGGAGACTTCTGCAATGATCTCTTAGAAGTAGTTAGCTCCTTGTATTCTCCAAAGGTTTAAGTTCCTCAGCACATAACTCAAAATTCAGTGATTAGTATCAATCAAACAAAGAGCGTAAAAAATAGATTTATTTCATCATAAATGTAAATAATGCAGCAAAACCAAACCAAGTTAAACACAGAAAAGACCACTGGGGGTACTGGAGTCCTGTTACATTTTCCAGGCCACAGCCAGATAGTTGTATTAAAGTGTTCCTCAGTCAGAACTGATAGATAAGTATGCCAGCATAAATTTCCCTGTTGCCATGGTTGATTGCCATTCTGCCTGAATAGTGCAGTTTTTTCCCCCAAGAAACTGTCGGATAACTCTGGCAGAATTTCCCCCCCACCCCTCAAGCAACATTTGTCAGCCAGGAAAAGCAATAACCTATTGCTCTCCTTAATGCATAGTGAATAGAGAACACAGAAAGATGCTTAGAAAGATGCTAGTTTAGACCCATGTCAAGTTACCCAACAAATGGATCATCCTTTCAGAAGTAATATGTATCTATGTATTATTTGGGCTACTTCTGAACAGAGATCTAGTGCTTTTCTGAAAGAATGCTAAACTCATGTGCCAAAATAGCATGGTTGACAGGGCACAAGCATGAAAGAAGGTGGAAGGTAAAGTGGGAACGAGTGATCTGAGAACAAGCTCTGTTCATTGAATTTCAAGGATGTGGCACTATGGCCATTGCCAGCAGCAACTGTAAATTGCCTATGGTGTTAGCAAAGTGGCAATGCTCACCTCACCAAATTTAAAAAAAGTGTAATCGCTGTGCCAAACACCTTGTTGAAATAGTGGAAAGCATGTAATGTACCCGGTGCAGTTGGCGGAAACCAGCACTCTTTTCTGATTTAAACTGGTTGGTGATGCATAGAATTAGTGCTCTTTTGAAAATACTATTCCTGTTTTTTAATCACAGATCTAGAGATCCTTCAAAAGAACATTAAACCTATGTATATAAGGAGACTGCAAAAATTCTGACAAGGGCTTTAGTAAATGCTTCTCAGGCATTATGCGGACAGATATATCTTCAGAAGCCAAGTAAAACAACCACATTGGATAATGAAAGGGATAATGAAAGGGATTTGAAACAGCTTCAGTGTCCAATAAGAGTTTGGTAAATCTCAGCTCTAATTCATTATCATCAGCTACAAAAGTGAAATGTGATAAACTGCACTCACAAAATTTTGGGAAGAAGAAGAATAACTAATCTAAAACTGGAATGCCTAAATATGATGTAAATCTAGTCAAAGCTGTGGACTGAAAGGAGAACAAAGGCATAAGGATAATTAGTGAAGCATGTTGATGTTATAACTGAGGGGACAAGAACAGCCCTTAGACTCAAACTTGTGTGATGGAGCATATTCATTAGATATCAGAAATATGGAAAACTCTATTGTTCCATTTATTAGCAAATAATTAATTTATGATTATTAGCATACTAGTTTATCCAATCTCACACTGATTTTTACTGCATTCTGATCGTCTGTGTTTCTGTTTGTTTTGTTAAAACAAACTGGAGGAAAGAAACAACACTCACACATTGTTCTAAGTCATTGTATGATTTGTTTGTGGTTTATCTTGACACATGAAGCCAATATATAAGAAAACCTCCATCTCCAATAACAAGCAACTTCAGACATGCTAATTTTCTGGATGATTAAGGGAAAGAATTTCCTATAATTCATTTTTACTCTGAATGGGTATCAGTTAATAATGTTACCTTAAAACACAGGCTATGTTATGGTAGATAGGGGGCTACTATTCCCAAGACCTTTTTAGAAGAGGATTCATGGTGACCTTGGTGAATAAGATATCTAAAGAAATCCTCCTTTTCTAGCCAAGGAGACATAACAAGATTTTCAAGTTACAAATGAAAAACTAATTGTAGACGCAGTGCATCCCTTGCCATTCCACTGACCACTGCAGTCTAAAAAGTACATTTTACATTGATGACCTGGGAAGAAGCGAATAATACATGAATTTGAATCCAGAAGGTAGGTTCCCTGTTTGATATTAGCAAATAGTCCTACAGAAACATTGGCAGAAGGAAAAACTCCTAAACCACAGCTCCTAATCCCTATGCTAATAAATTTGACTATTGAAATGTCCATGCATTCAACCACTCTGTACATTCTGGTGTGAACCCACCTCTAAATGAGAACAGGTAGTTCTCATGTATGACCGTAATTGAGTCCAAAATTTCTATTGCTTAAGTGAGATATTTGTTAAATGAGTTTTGTCCCATTTTGCAACCTTGTCACAGCTGTTAAATGAATCATTATAGTTGTTAAATTAGTAACCAGATTGAATCAGGCTTCCTCATTGACTTTGTTTGTCAGAAGATCACAAAGGGTGATCACATGACCCCAGGACACTGCAACCCAAGCGTCTAAATTTTGATCATGTGACTATGGGGATACTGCAACAGCTGTGTGAAACATAGTCACAAGTGATTGTGCCATTGTAACTTCAAATAGTCATTAAATGAATTGTTGTAAATAGAGGACTATCTGTATTTATGTGGCCAATCCAGAATCTTCATATTGCTTGCCAATCAAAATAATTGATATTGTACAATGCTAATTCCTGCCTGAAGGGGGCTCTAAACACACACAATCTGAGCTAGCACAAAAGAGTAATTTAAATACTATAGACCATGAGGTGTGAGCTGTGGATGTTTCTACATTAATTGTATAATTCTGTCTAATGAGTGTAAAAGCTAATAAGCTTTTGGATGAAATCACTCTTTGTAGTTACAGTATAAGTGATCCAGGACATCCTTTTGCTAGACAATTGTCAAACACTGTATCCAGTCAAGAGCCTTTTTTTCCTTGAGCACTTTTACCTGAGGCCTAAATAATCAGTTATTCTTTGGTCCAGTAAAAAAATAAAAGATCAAACTATTTAAAGTCTCTGCTAAAAGATAACTCTGGTAAACTTTGGTTATTTTATTTCAGGTTAAAATATTTTAAATCACTTAAACTGAAGCTGTAGCCCATAGTTTTTAAATCTCTGGACCTTAACATCGACTCCCTTTCAAAAGGAGGTGGATTCATGGAATTTGCTCAATCTATAGTAAGTCTGATTTTGTTAATTTAGAAATAAAATTTAGATGGTTGTAATCCAGAAGCCAGGATTGCATTAAAATCCATAGGACATGGATATTGTACTTATACTATGGCTGAGCTAAGCCTAAATGTGCTTTGTTTGTGGCTTGTTGAATTGTGCAACTCTAGCAATTGTGGCTTATCACTCATAATTTATGGCTTATCAATGTATGACTTAGTCTACTTCGCAGACCTTGAATACATTTCAGGGTGAGCGTGTACACATTATTAACAAAATATCTTCTAAACATAAATTTTAATATGCATTTTAATATGTATATGAAATTCAAGCTGTCCACAGGGATCTTTCCTTCTAAATATTACAGACTGTGAAATCACCTGCTACCTCCTGAACAAATGTATGCCTAATGAATTAAGCACCCAACAAATGCCAGTGTACCATTTTCCCATACCTTTGAACACCTGGGCAGAGGACAAGTAAAAAAGTAAAGTTATGCCAAAACAAATGTTTCCACTCAGGGATGCAACCATCTCTTCTGCAGCAAGGGTATTATTCTAAATGGTAAAATATAGATTCTTTCCTTAGCTACCATGGGTTCTCCGATATTGATAGGGTCGGTAATACCCTTAAAAAAAACTATGTTTATTCCACAGTATGGACCGCAAAATAGCTTCCACAATAGAGACATTCTGCCAACGATGCTCAGTAATACTGTATCTGTCCACCTCTGTATTAGTTCGCCCATTTATACGTGAATGAATGAAGGAACAATCTCACGCATCACTGCTCAACAAAAGTTCCCACCAGCTTCTGTAGCCTTTCCTCCATTGCCTTCTCCATTCCTTCTGTTCCCGTTTCGTCCACCTTGTTCTTCTCCCCATCTCTTTCTCTCTCCCCTTTCCCTCTAAGCCACCCTTCCTCCTCCGTCCTGCCGGGTTGACTTGGTCTCATTCCTGCCGCCCTACCTCTCCGCGCGCGCCTTTGTCTTTTCCCCCTCTTCTTGCCCACTCCTTCCGTCCTTCCATCCATCCATTTATCCTTCGCTTCCTCTTCCCTTGGTTGCCTTCTTCCCTTCTCCTTACTCCATTTCCTGCATCTTTCCCTCTCCTGTATTTTTCCTTCCTTCCTCCCTTCTGTCGTCCCTCCGTTTGCCCACCATCCCTCCATCCTCCATCGCTTACTCGCTCCCCCCTCTCCTCCTCCTCCTCCTCCTCTCCCCAGCACGGGATTGTGGGAGGAAGCGGAGCGGAGCGCAGACAGACGCCCAGCGAACATGGCTGCACCATGAGCCGCCTCCCAGAGGTTCGCCACCGCCGCCGCTGCCTCCTCCTCCAGCCGCCCGAGCGCTAGCGCCAGCCCGCGGCTTGAGCCGAGGCCGAGTGGGGGAGTGCAGCGGCCGAGGGGGGGAGGAGGAGGAGGAGGAGGGACAGCCCTCCCCGATCTCCTCCCCGATCACCCCCCCTCGACCGACGCCGCGGGGGGAGGAGCAGCAGCTCCCCGACTAGTCGAGGAACCGACCGACGGACCGCGGCCGGCCTCAAGCGCCCGCTCTCCGGCGCCCACTCCCCATGGATAGGAACTACCCCAGCGCTGGCTTCGGGGATCCGCTGGGCGCCGGCCCGGGATGGAGCTACGAGCGCTCGGCCAAGGCCAGGTCAGGCCGCCGGGGGTGGTGGAGGGGAGGGAAAGGGATCTCTTCCCCTCTTTCCCGGGCAATGCCGGAGAGACCGGTCTTGGCGGGGATCAAGCACGGCACCATCTCTCCTTCCAGCTTCTGCACAGGCCTCCTTCCCTGGGCCTGGAAGTGGGATGTGTGTGTGGGGGGGGAGTGGGGGGCAGAACCGGGCAACCTTTCGGGGAAAGAATTGCCGGCGGGACCCGGCTCCTTTGCTAGCGGCATGGCACCGGGGTGCAATCTTGGAGCCGTCGCTGTACTGGAAGGGTCGCCTTTTGCAGAGAAGGGTGGGAGAGGAGGCGGCCCGTGCGGGATCCTCTACGCGCTATGGTGGGATGGGGGACCCGACTGAGGTGTGCAGCCCCTTGGGCACCGGTAGAAGCGAGGGTAGTAGCGACATGGGACAGAAATGCGCGTACAAAGGGCAGAGGCGGAAGAAAAGGTGGTTGATGCTCAGTTCTCCGGCACAGCAACCTGGTAAGCTCTGCAGGAGAAAGTGCTTTGATTCCCTGCAGGTGAAGGGTGAGTGAGAGTCGCAGTGTGATGCCTTTGTGGTTTCTCTTTTTCTACCCCTAGTGGGGCATTCATTAGCGAGATGGCCCGTGGAGGACACCTCTCCTGTCCTGTTTAGGGCATGAAGGACATTGCATTGCATTGCCTATCTCTATATGAGACAAAGCAATAAGCTTTGGCCTCATGGTTTGGGGCAGGAACCTTAATCTGGGAGGGGGGGAATCAGCATTATTTTGGAAAACTAATATTCTTTCCACGTACCTAAGGAAAGTGGACATTTGGAGAATCTCTCTGTCTCTCTCTGATTTTGGAACTATGGGAGCATCTGCTTTATCCATATGTATCCTCCTGTTTGTTCCAACATGATCTCTTTCCCCCACTATATGGGAGTAGGAAAGGATAGCTCCTTTTTTTCTGGTAAGGAGTCTTCAAACTGCTGAGTATAAGTCAGCTCTTGTAGATGGTGAGGGTGACAGGAAAGTCTTTCTTGATAAATGTGAAAAGGAAATTGTTGACTTTGGGAACTCTGGGTATTCCCATTCCTTGTGTGTGTGTGTGTGTGTGTATCAGGTAAGATACAAATGAGTGGCTACAGGCCTGTAACTCTCTCTTTATGTTTCCTGTAAATGGGGACACTTGTTCACAATGGTTTGTATGGTTTATCTTTTGCAGAGGAGAGCCATAGAAGGTTAAGAGTTGGTCCCCAAAATCCTATAGGTTTAATAAGGGAGAGAGTTAGACTTTGATGTAAAATTTTAAACTTTAGTGGCTGGAATCTTCTTTCCATGTATAAGAAATTATGTACATGTTAAGGTTTCCACAAGATAGAAATCTGATCTCCCTATTCATATAGAGGTCAAGTTCTTTTGACCAGACATGACTTTTTCATACTTTTTTGTTCGCTAGACACAATTGTTGTTGTTGTTGTTATTGCTGTGGATTTTCCAAAGAGCAACTTCTTAACTTAGTAGCTATTTATTTGAGTAGGGACCCATATACTCATCTGAATCTCTGCTTTCATATGTTCATCCTTGTTTCCATCCTAGATGACCCAAGAATTTAGAATCTTATTAACTCTGGTTCACTTTCTGAATAATCTAAGACTTAAATCTTCAGTATCACATTTTAAAATTCCATGAGAATGTTTCTCAGTGTCCAATACTCAGCTGTTTTTGTAATATCTATAGTATTTTAAATATTTCTAATTGGCATCTTCACCTGAAAGGTGAGAGAATTAAGTGATACTATCATATATGAATCTGTGTTTTAAGTTTGAAAGAGATTATTATGAATATATTTTGTTCTCTATTCTAGGTCAGCCTTCCCTGCTATGGTGTTCAGCCTTCCCTTCAGGTGTTTTGGACCACAAATGGAGATTATAATAGTTGCCATCCAATACATCTGGAGGGTGCCAAGTCAGGGATAGCTATCCTGAGCACAATGTAAAACAAACCGATTCTTTCCCCTCAGGCTGCATGCATTTTGTTGATGTTGTGATGTGTTGTATTATTTTTTATAAGAAAGGAGTAACAAATTTTTATTTAAATGTGGGTGAACCACAGGGATATATTGACTGGAATACCAGGCCTCTGCCATGCCTCTTATTGCTATTTTAGCATCCATGTATGTAGCAATATGATGCTAATAATTTGTGGGATGGGTTAGAGGACTAGTAGTATTGGTAGGCTAGTACTGGGCATAGATGGCTTTGTACATGCACATTTAAATGAGTTTGTGGCACCAGTAGAATGCATAGTGCAACATTTATCACATGGATCCCTTCAGATGTGTTGATATCAGAACATTCAGAACTGCTAGCCACTCAGCCTCAGATGTGTAATTGTGAATTCTAGATTTTGTGATTCCTCTGTGTATCTGGAAGGTGACATGAAAAAGTCTGGAATAATGACAATCTTTTTGAGGAAAAACTTGACATTTTATGAAAGGAAAACTGTGACCTAGCACTGATGGAACCAATGTGAGGTCTAGTGGCTTAGTTTACAGAGCTACAGATCAGGCCTCTCTGTTTTTCTGGGAACTGAAGCTGGAATCAAAACAAGTGAGACCTTAGATTGCAGATGGCTAGTACAAAAACCTTGGGCTTTTTGAGCAGAGTTCAACCACACTAACTGTGTATTGGGCATGAATTTAAAATGCATCTATCTGAAATGAGAATTGGAGCAAAACCATCTAAACACAGTGCTCTTCCATATGCATAATCATAATACGTATATTCAAAACAAATTGGTCTTTAACTCTGGTTGCTACAATTCTTCTCTGAAGGAAAAATCCTTCCTACTTCTAAGCATTTAGTTTCTCAACTGGTCTCTTTAAATTATATTCCTTTTTTTTTGTACTTCTGGGACAAGGTTGCTCTAGCAGTGATCCATCAGTCAGTACAGCTACATCTGGAGTGTTTTGAACAATTGTATTTGCAATTCAGAAAAGATATAGAAAAAGTGTGAGGCTTTGGAGACTAGTGTGCATTAAAATACAGGTAGTTCTCAACGTACAACCACAGTTGAGCCCAAAATTTATATTGCTATGTGAGATAGTTTTAAGTGAGTTCTATTTTACGACCTTTCTTGCCACAGTTGTTAAGTGAATGATTGCAGTTGTTCAGTTAGTAACCCGGTTGTTAAGGGAATCTAGCTTCCCTAACTTTGCTTGTCAGAAGGTCACAAAAGGTGATCACATGATTTTGGGACACAGCAACTGTCATAAATATGAAGCAGTTGCCAAGCATGCGAATTTTGATCATGTGAACATGAGGATGCTGCAACGGTCATAAGTATGAAAAATGGTCATAAATCACTTTTTTTCAGTACCGCTATAACTTTGAACGGTCATTAAATGAACTATTGTAAGTCAAGGACTATCTGCACACACTTTCACTATCTAGCTTGTAGTTCTGTGCGTATCTTTTCTTTGCTGGCTCCTTTCAAAAGGGGTGGAGTGGGTGATTTTCTTGAATTTGATCCAGATACCTTTCTTACTTTTGAAAATAGAGGTGTATGTTGGATGTAGTACCCTCTGTATTGACCGTATGGCAAGTTTTATGTAACAAGATGCATCGGAGCATGTGTAGAATATATATTTTGACAAGTCTTTGCTCTTTTTCTGCTTCTATACCACAAGGCCTCATCAGTCTAAAGTTGGCAGTTAGGTCAAAGGGCACCGTTTTCAGGGAGTTTGAGGATTGATATTTTTCTCTTTACTTCTGAGTTAAAGGTAAGTTGCTTCTATGATTAGGTCAACACATGTTTTTTAGGTAGCCTTAGAAATAAATGTCATTAGTCTACAACACTTGTGTTCACTCCCATGCACTAAAATTTACTAATTTAAATATCCAGAACCTTAGAGGAAAGGATAATGTTTCCCTCTCCTTCACTTTATGAACACCGCTTTTTGGTGTGAGCAGTAAAGGTACATCTTAAGCATCAGAATTAACTATGGAGCAGCTTTTAGCAAGTTTAATTTAAAAAGTGGTGTGAGAAGAAGCTGAGAAGGCTATCATTAAAGTCTATTGATTTTTTTAAAAAAATAATTTGGCTTCCTCAGTTTAGCTTGGTTCTCATTCTCATTCATGTCTTATGTTTTTTTTTCATCTTTTGCTTGACCTTTAAGGGGGTCATGCTTTCCTTCCCAAATTTCCTGAAAATTCTTAGGATATACAGTTATTGATGTCAGCATGCATGCTTTACCAGCATGTATATAGATGTTGGATCCTCAAAAGTAAATATTTCTTACCTTAAAAATCATAGTATACTATAATATCACATATGCATACATAATATAGTTAGATCTTTCTGCTACTATGTTCTAATGAGTCATGTATTCTATCTAAGATTGTACTTATTGGTCTGTTGCTGGGATTTTGTAAAATTAAAAACAAACAAACTGAGATTATTCAAACATTGACTCAAAAATAAGTAGTAATACAGATTCGCATGTATTTTGCATGTTTTATATACTATTAATTGTTTTAAAAAATAAAGAGAAATGATAGCAAGCTAGACAAGTCATTCAACTGCTTCCCAGACTTTGATTCTCAAGTCATTGTCAGTAACTGCTAGAATTTTATTAGGAACTGATGCACGTCTTCATATCGGTAAGAATCCTACGTTGCTGTGTTCTGCATCCACTATGAATTATCATGGCAGCCCAAGCGACAAGACTAAAGCCTAAATACTACTAGCTTATAACTTTGCATGTTGAAAGGCTGGAAATCGCGTTGGTTGGCTGTCTTGTGCGCCAGATAATACTTTCTACAGCAATTGTACTTTGCGATGCTGCATGCATTTTTTTCCTGCACTCACCCATCGCTCTGTAGCTTACAATCCTTATTCCATCTGCTTCTTGCATCTATGATCTGCTTATCGAATCCTATGTAGGTTTTCATAGTCTTTATTTTATTAGCAATTGTTAGAACTTGATGCATTCATTTATGCAGACTGTTGCATCAAGGGAAATATTCGTAAGCCAACAGAATACGGAAAGCATATTTCTTTCAGAAGTGATTGTGCATTTGTTCCTAGTCCTCATGACATCAAAAATTATTTGAATAAGGCTCATAAAATATTTTGCCTAACTCCTGGAATGTTTCCATGGTACTTTCCTTCCTCCATTCCTACTTTCCTCTGTTTTATTTTTTTCCAGAATTTGGGGAAAAATTGTAAAACATGTCAAACTTGTTTCTTTTATATTACTTGCATATTGCGGCTAATTTTTGTGGATGCACAATTCTGCAGGAAATTGATTGCATACCTTCAAAAACTACTCTTTAAATGTCCACATCTTTTAAACCCTCAGTAGTCACCATTCATATGTTGAAAGCAAGCATAACAGAAATATTTTTTAAAGAGTGGAATAAGCCAAGTTAATTTTAGGTACTTTTAATTACCCTAGGAAAGGGATAGAGAAGGTTATCCTCAAGTGGTTTTTTAATTTTTTAAAAAGAAATTTGCAGGATTAGAATATGTAATTCTGATTAAATAGTTACTATTCTGTTCACTTTTTGGTGTTAATATGCTCTTGAGTCAGCATAGAAGAAGCACTCAACTGCATTAATAGTTCCTTAGTTTGGAATATTGCAATGCTTTTGGGGGGACATGCACTTAGGTATGTTTATCATGATGTGTTAAAATATATAGGCCTCTCCATCTTGGTAGTAAACTGTGCCTGTCATTTTCATCTCCTACACTGAGAGTTAAAAGTTGATGTTAATTCAGAATGCGCTTGTGTTCGTCTGGGGTAGGAGAAGATTCTGATCTCACAATTAAACTAGAATGTAATTTGTTTGGATTTAACTTAGTTTGGTTACTTGTGTTTTGATAATATGTTTTGTAGTTTGCAATTCATGATGTATTGTTTAAGATTATGTGTGAACCATGTTCTAGTTAAAAAACACTACAGTTTACTGTTTCGTGTGAATCTATTCTCAGTATATAGGTTCCAAGGCTTGGGGAAATTTTTCCCCAATTTGGTTTACTACAGATGTGTTGAATTACAGCTCCCATCATCTCCAACCAGTGGGGACATTAAGTATAAAAGATGCAAAAGATGGCAGGAATTGTAGCCAGGGCACAACAGGAAGAAATTTGATTCAGAAGTCTGGGTTGCAGTGTCATGAAGCTATTTTTTAAAAATGGAGGGTTTTTTCCCCATTCTATGATCAGGAACAATTGTGATCTATTTCATTAGAGATATCTTTGAAGGTAAATATAACAATTGCAGAAACCACTTAACGTATTAAAATTGTAATACAAAGAAATTGAAATAAAACCCTGTTTTTCCTTCAGTACACCTCTGGATACAGAATACGCTATTTGGTAATAGAATGTCAGGTATTGAAACAAATGTCTTCATTGTTTGCTGTTTTGCTACCAAATATTCAGGTGCTTGCTTCGTCTCTTAGTTAACTTAGGTTTTTCCTCTTGAGAAATAATGGGAAACAGAAAGTTTTCCAGTGGATGCCAACACTGATGTGCCCATCTCTTGTACTCCAACCATCTCTTGCTTCATTCTTTCTCCTTCTGCCTTACATTCCAGTATTGATCCGGTGCATTGTAGCAAGAGAGGAACTGATGTCTCACCGTATGAATGAAAATATCTCTTTATTTCCTGTTTACTGTAACCCTTTGCAGAATGTCCCTTTCCAGTTGCTGTGTGCAGTCCACTGTCTCACCACAGTGACAATACAGGCAGCAGCAACCTGTTCAGAGAGTGGCTTATTCAGCTGGCCTCCATCTACACTCATTCTGCTGTTATAACTTTATCTGCTATGTGCAAGCTTTTGGTTTTTATTTTTGCGTTTTTAATTTCCTGCAGGTAGTTGCATTCCTGAGACAGGCCCACTTACTTTTAGCAAGTCATTTGCAAGTCATGCCTGCCTCTGTTCCTCTTTACAGAGAGCTACACCTCCCCTTCTCCTATCCCAGGGCTCTTCCTGCATTTCTTGCATGGCGCGTGCATAATTGTGGCACATGCCTCAACATACAGAGAATAAGTAACGGTGTCTGGTTGGTTTGGTGCTTGAAGGATGGGAGCGGTGACATTGCATATAATTATATACACAGGTAGCTCCCAAAGGGAGTCTAGAAGAGAAGAGCATAGCATGATTTATAGGATTGAAACTTTCTATATAGATATTTTTAAAGAGCTGGGGGAAATGATCTGTTTTAAAGAAATATATTTCAAAAGAGGGACCCATATAAAACCACCTGATTGTGTAAAAAATGACTACCCAAATGGCTTGACTACAATTGCAGTCCTCTGTTTTAGCCTTCCCTAACTTGAGAAAGAAATTATAGTTGGACATTATGGAAATTGTCTTCTCAGCCCAGAAATCAAGGGCATCAAGTTGGAGAAAGCTAATATATTTGCATATGCAGACAGAGTACTGAACTCAGTGGAGCACATATTTTTAGAATAGAATAGAATTTTTGAGTAGAATATTACTTCTACTTCTCCAAAATATTATAGAATATTTAAGTAGATTTATCAGATTGTACCCTTAATTTTGGGACAAGTATGTACGTGTTTCCATAAGTGGTGTGCTGGGCCATGGAACTTTTTAGAAACCCTCAGAAACTGAAAAGCGGATATCTGTATATTTTAATCTAAGGAGGAGGATACAAGACTTCCTGGATGTAACATTTTCTATCAGTGGACTGCATAATTATTTAGGAATTGAATGTGGGTCTTTTGTTTTAATAACACAAATGGGGAGGGAATGTTTTGGAAATGTATTCAGGGCAATTTGACCTGGTAGAATGTAAGGTTATGTATAAAAGTCAAAGCAGATATGAGCTGATTGCATTGCAGCTAAAGACAGGAAAATTTAGAGGGTGCCTAGAGCTCAGAAGCAGAATAAGCTTGACGATGGCTAGGCAATTGGGTCTCCCTGCACAAGGAGAATAGAAGGAGGAATGATAGAGCTCAGAAACTGAGACATTGGGAACCACATTTCCCATCACACATCACTGTTTATTACATATTCCGGTCTTCTTTCCTACATATGTTAAATTCTCATATGCGGCAAAGAAGCCTATCCAGGACAAGTTTTTGTTCTGAGCATCAAAAACAGGGAAAGAAAGTTGCGCCATACATTTATGCATTTCTGATTTCCCAATAATAACCATCCACAACCTATCTTAGCCAAAATAATGGTTTTGTTCATCTTGAAAATGAAAGCTATTGATAAACCCATGTTACGCTTATGAAGTGATGCTTACAATTGCTTAAGGTGTAAAGAGGACATAGAGAAACGGAGAATCTGAACGTTAGAAATAGACAGGTACTAGACAGGTACTTTGTGCCCAAAATCAATACTTCCCGAATGATTTCCTCTCCTTGTTCCCCTTGGTTCAGTTCACAGATCTGCAGGAAAACAAGCCTGCTTTTGCTGATCTTTGAAGGAACTCTTTCAGTGTGCTCCATTGAGATATTGAATATGGCACACATTACAAGACCGCAGCTCTCTTGCCATGCCTGAAGCCTTGTTTCTCTCTCATTCAGCTTGGTGTACGGCGGATCCCGAAGCTCGCATCCAGACACAGATATTTTACACCGCCAAGCGTATGCCACTCCCCATCCTCTGCAGGGCTATGCCACAAACCATCACCCAGCAGGTATGGTGGCTGTCTTGCCATTTTCCTTGAAGTCTTTAACAATAAGTGTTTTTAACTATGTCTTTTCTTCCTTCTCTCTCCTGCTCACTTTTTTTCATATGTTCCCTCTGTGCTGATCTGGATACACTGATGTTACTTTGCTTTTGTTTCAGCTTCATTTTATTTATTTTGCCTTCTCTATTCTTTTATTCCAAGAGTGATCTCTGTATTACCAAGATACCAAGTTAATATTTTAAATATGCTTAACATATCTTTTCTTAACCTGAACATAGATTGGACTGTCAACCAGAACAGTGGCATAGGGAAAATTAAGGAAAGTTTCTTAAGTTTCTTTCTTTCATGCTTTAGAAAAGATTCTTTCTTTCATGCTTTAATTTTTCTGTTCTCTATCTAGGGGCACTTTTTTGACATTTCTATTTTCTGCTGTTTAGTTCTTTTTCCAACTGGTATATCTTTGAATGAAGTGCTCAGACTCAAACTGCTCTGTCAGCTGGTATTGATTAACCAAAACCGTACCCTATGTTTAAGATGCGAAAAGGTACATACTGCTCAGTTAGAGAGCCTTTGGTCCTAAGTTCCTCAGCTTCTCTAAGATCCAGGATGGGTTTTTCTGTCACACAGCCCTGGGTTCCCCCAGTTCCTCATACGTTCTTCGATTCAGCTTGCCTGACCCTTCTCTCTTCTTTACCAAATTTTTATTATACCAATAGTTTCTCATTTTCTCCCCTTCTGTCTGTATGTGCCTGGCTTTTGACTGATTGCAACCCTCACTTCTGCACTAAAACAAGTATTCTAAAGTTGTTGTACCTTTTGATGTCTAATGTTTGTCTTGTCTTTCTGTAGTTCCTCTGACAGGCATAATGCTTGTCAGCTTGTAGGCTCCCTTGCCTGTCCCCTGTGATGAACCTCTTCCTGTTTTCTTTTGCTGTATCTATCATCTCCTTTTCACTGATTCTCAGCACTTCACATCCTTTATTTCTTCTTTTTTTTCATTTCCTTCTTAGGTCTTTCTGGCTTATTCGAGACTGGGCTCCATCATGCCAGCAGTGCCACCCCCGATGCCTCTGTCATGAACCTCATTTCAGCTCTAGAATCGCGGGCACCGCAACCAGGCCCTTCTGCTTCCTCCCTGCTCTCTCAGTTCCGAACTCCATCCTGGCAAACAGGTAATGTTCAGGAGAAGAAGCAATGAATGGAAACTAAACAAAGGAGAGAAGCAACTTAGAACTAAGGAGAAATTTCCTGACAGAACAATTAATCAGTGGAACAACTTACCTCTAGAAGTTGTGAATGCTCCAATACTGGAAGTTTTTAAAAAGATGTTGGATAACCATTTGTCTGAAGTGGTGTAGGGTTTCCTGCCTAAGCAGTGGGTTGGACTAGAAGATCTCCAAGGTACCTTCCAGCTCTGTTATTCTGTTCTATTTTATTCTGTCAGCATCACCAAAGGAACTGTTGGATGTCTTTGGGCAGAGTTGGGCAAATTTTTATAGAAAACCTTATTATAATATGTTTGGATGGGAGCAACCTGTCCTTCTGAGGAATAGCACTTTCTTGATACTTCTGTGAAGTTGATTTATGTATCACTTTATAAATCACTTACAATATACCATAATGTAATTGAAGCAAGGTTCATAATAAATAAATAAATGAACTAAGTGAAATACTGACTACTGTTGCTCAGCATTATTGAATTAAACCATTTGCCTAGTTTGCATAATGGGCTGAATATTTGGATAGTGAGATGGGTGGTATACATATTTAATAACTAAATAATAAAGCATAAATAATCAAAGATTGGGTTCACACATCTTGCTAAAAATCTAAGATTAAAGCTCACCTTAGTTAGCACGGAGTGCAAATTCATCTGCTTTAATTCACTTATTTAAATGTGTTGGGCAAAGCCAGGCATTAAGGCAGATTGTCAATCCGCCTAGCTTGGAAGGGCAATCTGTTTCCCTCTTTATGACTGGGTTTTCTTATTCCCAGGCAGTCTATCAGTGAGAAGTTTTATAGAACTTGTACTCCAGTTACTTTAAACTAGAAGGTCCCTGATCGCCTATTACTAAACCAGCCCTGTTGAGCTGGCTACAGGCTTCCAAGGTTTTAGGCCAGCATCCTCCCCTCCCTAGATTAATGGACATTGCTCAGAATTAAATTTAGAATCTTCTGCTTGAAGAGTTGTGCTTTGTCACAAAAATCGGCCTGCTCATAATTGTCCTAGCTAAACATTAGCCTTGGGGATGAGGGAACATGTTTATAATGACATAGCATTAGGAAATATGCTTTATCAACTCTTTGGCATGCAGTGGGTGAATTTCATAGAATGCTAGGCAAGGTTAAAATGAGATTAGGTAGCTTGTGATTCAGCACATGTGGGAATTCAGCCATCATCTTCCTATGTTGTATAAATCTGATTACTACATTAAGCCATAACATGATTATTTCTTTGATTGTAACGTGTGGAACAAAACAGCAGTTTAATTAATTAAACTTGTAGTTAGATTAAGTGTGTTATGCTTCATCATTATTGTCCAGCCTGAGTAGTACTGTCCAGTAAGTACTGTGAGTTTGAGATCACCTTTGTGGATAAGCTTTTAATTTGGTACGTCATATCAAAGCACTTAAACAAATATTTTATTTTTTTTCTTTACAGCCATGCACACTCCAGCGCCCGCTGAGCTTTTCATCTCAGGGGCCCTCCCAGGTTCTGGCACCTTCCCTTCCTCATCAGCGCTCTCTGCTTACCAGCATCCAGCCTCTTTCAGCGGGCGCAGTTTTCCAGTCACATCATCGCTGACACTCCAGGATGCTACTTTCAGCCCAACATCCAATGGCCTATTGTCCCCTCATGATCCTCTACTTCACATCAAATCTTCTCAGCCCAGTGTTCCTTCATCCCTCAGTTTTGACAGACTGGGCAGTGCGGTATTGGGTACGGGCTTGCCCTCTCAGAGCTCAGCGTATCGTAGCGCTCAAGAATCAGCTTCCCGCCACCTCCCCTCCCAGTTCAATCTTTTGTCATCCTCGCTGGGACCATCCGACCAGACGTCCCAGCTCTACAACACTTCAGTCTTCTCCAGTTCCCCTGCCTCCTCCATTGAGCGGGCCATCCCACGGCAAGATAGCGTGATCAAACATTATCAGAGACCTTCCAGTGCCCAGCCGCAGCTGCCCGCTGCCCATTCTCTCCAGCATTATCTAAGCTGCGGGGGCAGCTACCAGCAGATGCCCCACCGTTCCAGCCTTTCCTGCAGTCCCCTTGGCGAGCAGTCCCCCGCCAGCAGTGAAGGCTCTCAGCAGCAGAAGACCCCCCAGGCCACGCGGCAAGAGCCCTCTCAAAGCTATCGCCCCATTATTCAGTCTCCAGGCTATTCTGGTACCACCTCTTCTTCAAAATCGAAGAGTTACTCGGCCTCCCGCCAACCACCCCGTTCTACAGCCACGCCCAAGTGCCAAAGCAACTACAGTTCATCCACACCCAAGCCCAGCTCGGTCATTGCAAGCCAGTCACAGGCCTATTCTCCTGGTCAGCCCCAGAGTCTCCTTTCTATGAGCCAAACGCAGAGTTACTCTGTCAGCCAGCCACAAAATCTCTCTTCAGTTAGCCAGGCCTCACAAGGCTTCAGCAGCAACCAAGCCCAGGACCTCACAAGTGTGAGTAAAGCTCAGAGTTATTCCAGCAGTGGACAAGCTCAGCAGGGCCAAGCTGGGCAAGGAGGACAAGGGCTGCAGACATGTCAGAATCAAACTTACTCTCCTGAGCAGCTACAAGGCTTATCATCTGTTGGGTACAGTGTTCAGGCTGAGCCCCATGTTTCAGTCAGCCAGACACCAAGCTATGTACCAGCTCATTCTCAAGGGATGCCCACAGCTAGCCCATCGTTGAGTTACAGCACTGGCCATTCTCCAGCTATGCCAGGGCACAGCCAGTCTATCGGCTACTCCCATGGCCAGAACCTTCCTGATTCAAGTCCTTCCCAAATCATCCGGCCTCTCCAGTCACCTACCACTAACCGGCCCCAGAGTGTGGCATCGCCTGGCCAGACCCAGAAATATCTCACTTCCGTACTGTCTCCTTCGTTCATGCAGACAGCTCACACACAAAGTTACCAGGGTTCCCAAGGTGGGTTAGAAAGAGCATCATCTTACAATAAAGCCAAGGCAGACTCTGACCTTCTATCATCTGAGAGAACTGAAGATGAAGAGTTTTTAATCCAACACTTGCTGCAGTCGCAGAGCCCACCAAGGGTGCCAACAGAAGGCATGGTAGAGTGTGAGGAGCGGGCAGGGAAAGGGATGGGCTATGAGTTGAGCAAGACTGAAGAGCGTTACCACCTGCAGAGTGTGATTCGGACCAACTCTAATCTGGACAACCAAGGCCTGGAGATGTCCTTGCAAAGCTTGAAGGACAAAAAGAAAGGAGAGAGATCCAAAGAGTACTCCCACACACGTTCCACTCCAGAGTCTTTGGCCACCTCAGTGGTCCATTACAGCCATCAAGCTGGCTCTATAGACTCTTATGGGCAAGACATAAAGAAGTCAGTGGAGCAGCACCTCCAGAGTAGCCACATGGATACAAGCAGTAAGGAAATCTCTCAGGCCCATTCTTACTTGCAGAAGACTCCTGAGCATGCCTCCCAGCCTCATCCCATGGAGTCCCACGGATTAATGGCTGGCCAGCAGGGTGCAACCCTAATGATGGACTCCCCTCCCGATTTGCCCTCTCTTTCCCTTTCCCAACAACAGCAGCAGCAGCAGCAGCAGTCCCAACTGCTCCAGTCGGTGCTCACTCACACCCAAAGCCAGATGCACTCTCGGAAGGTTCGCACCCCGTTGGATGTCCATCTGATGGAGCCTCAGCGCATGCATCAGGCTGAAGCGCCCTCACCGCAGCTTCAGATGCAGGCATTGGAAGCCCACCTCCATCAGGCCCACGTTCGTTCTCAAAGCATGGAAGCCCAGCTTCTTGAGCCGCAGCAGTCCCCCCGGCTCCAAGGCCAGCTGCAGTCAGAAAGGATGCAGTCTGAGGGCATGGAGGTGATGCCCCAAGGCAACCTTTCCCAGTCCCAAGAGATCCAGGATTTCTTAGAGCCCGAGCTGAGCTTGGAATCCCACCTGGGACAGGGTGGGACAGTGCAGAGTCAACAGCATCTCCTTCCCGATTCCACTTTGGACCCCGACTCCACTCAGCAAGTTCCTCAAGGCCAACTTGAAGGCAAGGACCAGTTTGAGAGCCCCAGTCCTCAAGGAGCCAAGCAACGGTTTGTCCCCCTCACTTCCATCTGCTTCCCAGACTCTTTATTACAAGATGAAGATCGTAGCTTCTTCCCTGGCATGGAAGACATGTTTGGCCCCCCTCCCTGTGCAGCGGATGAGTTCCCTAAGCCAGATGATGGCACGCAGGGCATGGAAAGAGGTGAAGGAATGAAAGGGGGAGGCTACGATATGATGCCCGGTGGACAAAGCTACCAGAGTTACTGCCAGTCGGAAAGTGGGGATGGGCAGCACTTGGGGTTAGATACAGTGTCAGTCAAACACGAGTTGCCTTCTACAGTCAACACAGAACAACTGGGACTGATTCAATCTGGCCAACATGGGACAGCTCCTGTTTCAGAGTCCAAGTCAGGCCTGACCTCACCGATCTTCTGCTCTTCCAAGCCCAAGAAATTGCTGAAGACTTCCTCCTTCCATTTGCTGAAAAAACGGGAACCGCCTTTCCAGCCTCCCAAAAAAAACTATGCTCAAGAGTATGAATTTGAAGATGATGAGGACAAGGAGGATGTCCCTGCTGACATCCGCCTCAATAGCCGCCGCCTTCCTGATCTGCTGCCTGACCTCATTTCCAGCTGCCGGACAAACCGGACCAGCCTTAGCCCCATGGGCGACATAGACTTTTGCCCACCAAACAGCAGCCTTATGGAGGGGCCCAAGCGGCGAGGCCGCAAGCCTACCAAACCTAAGCGGGAGGGCCCACCCCGTCCCCGTGGGAGGCCCCGCATCCGGCCCCTGACTGAATCTCCCCACGGTGTGGCTCATGATGGCACCAAGAAGCCCCGAGGCCGGGGAAGAGGGAGGGGCAAGAAAGCCGGGGAGGAGGGGGTTGAGCCAGGTACAGGCTTGGAATCCTTCAAACCACTCAAGGTAAGATGGGAATCTGAGGAGGCAAGATGTGCTTGTCAGCTAGCAATGCCTGGGGTAAGAAGGAAATTTTGGAAAGAGTTCGGGGTAGAATGAACAGTAATAGAACATTGGCTTAACAAAGAGATTTCAGTGGAGAATTCAGTGGTAAGGGAATGTAGGAAGCTCGTGTTTACCCATCTGTTGCCCTGTCCCTGACCAACTCAAGTACGAGTTTCTCAGATTACTTGTATCTGAGCCTTTGTCCTTGGAGATAATAGGACTTTAAATCTAAGCTTTCGTTAGCAAAGGTTGTGCTCTGTTGCAGAATTACAGCATCTGGCTATTAAAAAAAAAAGTAAATATTTTAGGTTTCTGAGGTTATCTGCGGTGATGCATCAGAGGGTTTGTTTGTACATGACCATGGTGGTGGTAAATAATAGCTCAGGACTTTTGTTTCCTTAGGAACTGAATTAGTACAGTTATTTTCATATTGATATCATGTTAACATTTGTACAGGTAGTTCTCACTTAATGATCGGATGCTTAGTGATCACTGGAAGTTACAATGGGCTTCCTCCCCCAGCTACTTAACAACCTGGTTCTGGAGTTCAAGTGGCTGCAAACATGCACACATACCAGTTACATAACCGAATTTTGGGTGCCTGGCAGTTGTCTCTCTTTTACAGCCAGTTACAGTGTTCCACAGTCACATGACCACAATTTACGATATTTTGTCAGTTTACAGCTTTTTTGGCAATAAGAATACATGGATTTATCATAAAGTTGTAAAATCGAGTCCAGTCACGTGAGTGCCCCAAGTTACAATTTTCATGACTTAGAATGGAAATCATAGGCTCCGTTAATGTCGTAAGTCAAAGAGCACTTGTATTTCTGATACTATTGGCATGAAAGCTGGGTTTTGGGCAAGGGAGGCAAGAATCACGACAAGAGGTTAGGTTCAGTGGAGGGTGTACCTGGGATATAATCATTTTACTGATGCAGGTAGTCCTCAACGTATGACCACAACTGAACCCAAATTTTCTGTTGCTAAGCAAGGCAATTGTTAAGTGAACTTTGTCCCATTTTATGACTTTTCTTGCCACAAGTTAAATGGCAATTTAAGCGAAACAATATAGTTGTTTTAGTAACACGGTTATTGTGAATCTCATTGACTTTGTTTGGCAAATGGTCACAAAGAGTGTTCACATGACACAGGGACACTGCAACCGTCATAAATATGAGTCAGTTGCCAAGCATCTGAATTTTGATCATATGACTATGGAGATGCTACAACTGTGCTCATAAGTCACTTTTTTCAGGGCTGTTCTAACTTCACCCAGTCACTAAACAAACTGGTATAAGTTGAGCTACCTGCACAAATTTGCACTGCTAAATATCTGTTTGTAAATTAGTAGTTTATTTTGTTTAGTACTTGAGTTCATTTATTTCCATCCTGCTCTTTATTGTTGCAAAGATAGGTAAGTATGAGTTAAGGATTTTGGCACCCGGAACAAGACTGCCACAAAAAAATTTAATGGAGTCTTAAGCATAACTTTTGTCAACTTCTATTCTGTGGTGAAACAGGTTTCTTCCCCCCCCACACACACATACACACATGTCCACCCCATCCAACGGCTTTGTTTATGTTGGCAGCAGCAGTGTTTCGGTGAGCACTAAGACACCACAATGATAGGTCAGTGCTGAAACAGATCAGTGCTATGGAATAACAAGATAGTGAAGGCATCAGGCACAGCTGTAATGGCAATCTTAGAACACCTGCTAGAGACTTGCTATGATTCATTGAGTTGGAGAGGCAAGTTGATGCCAGATTGTGTGAGGGCACCAGGATTCCAGTAGATAGTCTACGATTTTATGGGCTCATACGCAGCTGGGTTGTTTGAATCATGCCACAATTTCCTGGTTTGTGCCTTTTCTTCCTGGTATTGTATTGCTGTCATTTCTTGAGAGGTTTGTCAACAGTATGCAAAGTTGAGAACATTTATTTATTAGAATTTTTTATTTCTCTTTTATTAGTTTATAACTAGCTTAATGTGACAAACATAGAGTGGCATGGTGGCCTAGTGTTGAAGATGCTCACCTCCCACTCGGAAGGTTCAGAATTTAATCCTAGGTAGCAGCAGATGTTTCTCTCCTAGGGCGCAAAGAGAAAACGTGCTGTAAACCCTGCATAGCATCAGGAAGGGCCTCCGGCCAGTAAATGCTCTGCTCCATCCAGTTGCCCTGCCTCTACCCCCAAATTAAGGGATTACATGGTCGATAAAAAGGAAGTTTTAATGAAGCAAACATTTTTAATACTCCTTCCTCCTCCTATTTTCCCCACAACAACAACCCTGTGAGGTGGTTTGGGCTGAGAGAGAGTCATTGGCCCAAAGTCAGCCAGCCAGCAAACAAATCAGTAATTTATTTTGATTCCTGAATGTCTGGGCTCCCTACTTGTGCTTTAATGCAAACAAAGATTATATCTCAGAGGCCTCTGCTTCTCTGTGAAACTATAATAGTAATGGGTTTATGTTTTATTTATGAAAACATTTATCCTCTGCTTTTCTATGAACCACCCCTAAAGCAGTGTGCAATATTGGAAATAATCAAAAGGAAAACCAACTTTAGTACCTAATAAACAACTAGTAGGAGAAGTGAATAAACATGGTTTGGGGCCACTGACTGAAAAGAGGCAATTGATAAAGAAAGGGGAGTCTCTGAATGCTATAGAAGAAAATGCCCCACCTCCTGTATCCACCTGTAACAGTTCAGCAATAGTAAGGAGACAGTGGCTTGCTATTGAACTACATATATGAATAGATATGTACTTACAACCACAGTTGACCCCCAAATATATGTTGCTAAGTGAGGCGGTTGATAATGCATTTTGCCCCATTTTACAACCTTTTTTGCCACCGTTGCTAAGTGAATCGCTGCAGTTGTTAAATTAGTAACACAGTTATTAAGTGATTCTGGCTTCCCCACTAACTTCGTTTATCAGGTTAAAAAGGGGATCACATGACCCGGAGGACACTGCAACCACCATAAACACGAGTCAGTTGCCCAGCAACCAAATTTTGGTCACATGACCATGGGTTTACTGCAATGGTCGTGTGAAGAATGGTAATAAGTCACTTTTTTTCAGTGTCATTTTGTAACTTTGAACAGTCCCTAAATGAACTGTTGTAAGTCAAGGACTACTTCCACAGAATGAAGCCATGCTAAATGTAGCCTAGTCTCAGAAGTTTTTCAAACTTGGCAACCTTCATTTCCCAGAATTCCTTAGCCGGCACGTCTAGAGAAAGGACAAAGGCGAAATTGAACCAAGCATGATTAAATATAAGTTATTGATAATGCCCAAAAGGCTCTATTGTTTTGCTTTACTCTTTTAATACACAATCAATGCTATCCAACTCTAAAGCTCTTTCCATCTACCACCCAGTTGCTTGGGAAAAATAAATACCCAAATTCTTTTTAAAAAACTTAAAATTTTGGAAGCCAAAGAAGAAATAGGTATGTATTTAGTGCACTTCATTTGCATGCACACGGATTTGATTGAAGGTCCACAGGAAAACTGGTGATAGCAAAAAAAAAAAAAAAGGATTAAAGAAAAAAGGGCCCTTACGACAAGATCTCTAGGGCATCATATGGGACCACTTAGGCAGGACATTGCTCTCCATCTCCTCCCTTCCCTCAATTCCTGACCCTTTTCTTCCCCCAGATCAAACTGCCAGTCCCCAAAGGTTTGGAGGGTTCTCAGTTGGAAGCTCCCACCCCATCTCACCAGCCCATCCAAGAGAGCAACTTGGATAGCAACCAAACGAGAGAGAAGATCAAACAGAAGATTAAGGAGGTGGAAGAGAAGCAACCTGAGATGAAGTCAGGGTTCATGGCCTCCTTCCTGGACTTCCTGAAGTCAGGCAAGCGTCAGACGCTGCCTTCCGCTGCCATCTCCTCGGCAGCGACAGTTGGGGTCTCCGGTGCAGCAGTACCTGTGGTCTCTTCTGCAGGCAGTCCATCCAAGACATCTCACCCACCATCAGCGACGTCTTCCCAGCCCCCGCCTCCCTTTAGCATGGCACCACCAATGCTATCTGGTGGTTTGGATGGACCTGAAGGAGATGCAGCTGGGCTTGTCATGAGTTGTACCAGCCCCTGCAAACGGCTTGACGAGGAACTGAAACGTAACCTGGAGACGTTGCCCTCCTTCTCATCAGATGAGGAAGATTCTGTTAGCAAGAACCAAGACCTGCAGAAAAGCATCTCCTCGGCCATCTCGGCGCTCTATGATCCCACTGACCGTAAAGATGGAGAACCCAGTGGTGAGTCCCTGGGCCACCCATTCTGATTCATGGTATCCCTTTTTGTGACTTCTGACTCTTATCATTACATGACAGTGTTTATGATGTGATGTTTCCTTTTAATAATGTTGTCTAGTGTTTGGTTGACATTGTACAATCGCTACGGCATCTTGTGCAGAAATTTATTTTATGTAGTCCTAGGATTAATATGAGTGCCTATTCTCATGCAGTCTAGGCAACTCAGAACATTATTTTTTAATAATTTGTTATTTTATTCAGAACATTAAAATACAAACTCCAAAAAAGAAAAAAAATGACAAAGATAAATACAGCATTAAAAAAGAAAGAAAAAATTACTCATTCCAAATATATATACACATATGTACAGTAGATGGACATAATGACAAATTCGGATTTCTAACAAATCTGAATTGGATGGCATGCTACTGCAATGCATTCAGCTTGTTTACTCCTGCTTAGTCTTCTCATTACAAGTAAATGTATATAAACAAGTAAATACAACCAGCATTAATTTGCTTGAAGGTCCACCTGGGGTAATGGTGAAATGCTCCCAAATAAGCTGGAGTTCATAAACCTATTTTGCATTCAAGTTTTTAGTTGGTTTATAAATTATGGCTTATTTAAATTCACCCAAGGCATATAAAACTGGTATCTGTATAATTTGCTTATCCACTAGCTTAAAGTGAGGAACAGAACTGGAGCAAATAAACTGAGTGCACTAATTTGCAGTTTATTTACATTAGGTGAGGATTCCTAGCTTATTGTTACACGTGAGAAATCCCTACATTTAATTGCACCTGGCAGCAGAGTTAAAATCTAACTAAATACCTGAGCAAATTAAAAATTAAATGAATTAAATGCAGGCATGGGTGCCTGAAAAGTCGAAGGCATAGTAATATAAATCTGTGATATTATTAAGAGGTTGGTTCCTTCATTCCAAGCCCTCTACAACATGTGTTGGTAAACAATCCTCAAAAGAATGTATCCTCAAATGCAAAGGGGTTCCAGTGCCGAAGAATAAATTTCCTTGCAGGATGACCTACTTCTGTTCTCTACTTTGTTTCCTCTTGCAGATGTGCCACCAGTGGAGGTGAAAGCCCCTAGCCCCACTCCTTCAGTGGAGGCAGATGTCGAGCAGGAGCAACTACCTCCACCCATCTCCCCAGCCCCCTCACTCAAGGAGCCTCCCCCAATGCTTGAAGAGCTACCACCACCACCACTACCAGCAGCAGCAGCAGCAGCAGCAGCAGCAGTAGCAGCAGCACAACCCCCACAAGCATCTCCTGAACCCGAAGACCCCGAGGACACACGGCCTCTTCATCTGGCTAAGAAGCAGGAGACTGCAGCCATTTGTGGAGAGACAGATGAAGAGGAGGTGGAGAGTGGCGGGGAGGGGATCTTCCGAGAGCGGGACGAGTTTGTCATACGTGTTGAGGACGTTCAGGCTCTCAGGGTATGAAATGGTTCTTGAGCATTGACATGGGCGTGTACATCAAAGAAACACTTCAAATATTAAAATTGAAAAGTATTGTACTCTTTAAGCAGAACTAGATGACTGGATGCCTTCTGCGTGTTTTTGACTTCTCTGTTGCTAGCTGCAGTCGTGCAAAGAATTGTGGGAATTGTAATTCAGAATACTTGGAACATGCTAGTTGAGAGTTTTGGGTTTTTTCTTTTGCAAACTGGATTTTTCAATTCAGACACTAACTTTAGTGTTGCAGCTCAAAAGTGATTAAGAAAAGAATGTATCAACAGTTGAAGTTTGAAATTCTGAACATAAAAGAAAACTTCAGAAAATATTTGAAGGAGATAAAATTGTGTAATTAATATGAGGCAGTTATAAATGATAGTCATTGGAGATTAAACTGAATGTAATTGCACTTAGTTCCCATTGATATCAGGATCAAAAACTAACCACAGGCGAAGTATAATTAAGTTCACTGGATCCTATATATGACTAGCTTAGTTCTACATGCAACTTTAAAAGTTCATTTATTTCTCCAAAATTACTTGTAACTCCCCAAAGTTACTTTGCTTTTAAAATGGTATTGGATGGTTGATGACAACTATTGTATGATAGATAGATAGATAGATAGATAGATAGATAGATAGATAGATAGATAGATAGATAGATAGATAGGCAGGCAGGCAGGCAGGCAGGCAGGCAGGCAGGCAGGCAGGCAGGCAGGCAGGCAGGCGTAATGAATCAAGTTAGCTCATCACTAATAGCCTCATACAGAAGAATAAATTGTGAAGAAATGCACTAACTCTGGGAGCTCTTTGTTGTCCTTTCATGAAATTCTCTTCTGTTAGAGAATATTGGCCAGAAGACAGTAGTTGAGCTTATTAGTTGTTTAATACTTGACATCATTGTAACTACTCCTTTGTCCTTTTGTAGCTTGCACTTCAGACTGGACGGGAACCACCTCCGATCTGGCGAGTACAGAAAGCTTTGCTTCAGAAGTTTACACCTGAAATCAAGGATGGGCAGCGTCAGTTCTGTGCAACCAGCAATGTGAGTTTCCACTCCATCTACTTAAGTAGCATCATATCTCAGGGAAGCCAGAGCTTCAGAGATGAAAGGATCTCACCAACATGATAATATACAAAATCAATAAATTAAAGTCAAGCTTTAAGCCCTGTTCTCATTCTTTCTTTTGCTCCCCCTCCCTTTCTCAGTATGCTTCTGCCATGACGGTAGCGCAGGGTCAAGCCAATGCAGAAGTACTTCTGTTGGCCTGTTAATAAAAGAATAACTGTTCCCCCCATCCACCCAGTTTTCCTCTTGGGATAGTCAAGTTGAGCAATTAGCTTGATCTATTATTGTGTTGGGCAAAGGACTTCAATTCCAGTTCCACTTGTTCCCTCATTACTTCCAGAAGAAAAGTTACAAGTGGGATGGTCTCCCCTCCCCTTTCTTTTCTCTATTCAATTCTTTATTTTCCTGCTTCATCCCTCAGTATCTGGGCTATTTTGGCGATGCCAAGAACCGTTACCAACGACTCTATGTTAAATTCTTGGAGAATATCAACAAGAAAGATTATGTCCGTGTCTGTTCCAAGAAACCCTGGCACCGGCCTCTGCAAGCTGTCAGGTAAAGAATTAGGAAGGGGGAAATATGTAAGGGAAGTCCAGTTCCAGCTGAAGGTGTGTGTGTGTGTCTGTGTGTATGTGTGTAATTATCTAGGTGACTTCCATACAAGAAACTTTTCTCATTTTTTAATTCTCAGTTATGTCACCTTGCACATGGGGATGATTGGCTCCCTTTTCCCTCTTCCAGCTTAGCGGGTAAAAGGGCTCAGCCTCTTTTCTCTTTTTCTTTTTCTGTCCTGCTTAATCTTAGAGTAAAAAGTTAAAGGAGGTGAGACTGGGTGCCTTTACTTCCCTCACCAGTTCATACTTTTCTGGGGATCCTTTCCCTTGTAACACCCATCATCGCCTCTGATCCATCTTGAACAGTGAATTAGATTAGACTGCCTGAACTTTTGTTTTGTTGATATAAAGGTTTCCAGAGCCCCACTGTTTCACTGACTTACACTATTTCTTCATATTTCACTCAAACTCTCCTGCTGCCATGAACCTGACCTCTCAAGACAGCTCTTAGTGCTCTGTTTTTCTGGTGCAGGAGACAAAGCCAGCCCAAGGCTTCCACCCCCAAGGTTCCAGTGACACCCAAAGTTGAGAAACCCGAGAAGCTGGAAGTCCCGGAGAGAGTTGAGAAACCCGAAAAGCTTATTAAGGCTGAGAAGCTCCCCAAGGCTGCTGAAAAGGTGGACAAAACAGAGAAGCCTCCCAAAATGGAGAAAGGGCCTAAGCCAGAAAAGGCCCCCAAGGTGGAGAAGTCTGAGAAGCCCACCAAAGCAGAGAAATTGGCCAAGGCAGAGAAGCCTCCCAAAGCAGAAAAAGTAGAACCTCCTGTGCCCATGCTGACAAAAGCTGCCCCAGCTGGGGGAGCTTCTAAACCCAAGTCTATGAAGCCGACCAAGGTGAAAGCTGAACCACCCCCCAAGAAGAGGAAAAAATGGCTCAAGGAAGCAGCATCTTCTTCAGACTCAGATTCCAGCCCTGACCAGCAGAGTGAGGAGGGTGAGTAGCAGGGCGGGGGGGTGGGGTGGGGTGGGTGGAGGGAGAAACACCCCCAGTTTGATGAGCATCATGACCAGGCAGTTAAGAAATAAACTGCCAAGAACCTGGGAAGGCAAGAAATGTGGCAAAGCAAAGTTCAGAGAGAAAGTGTAAATTGACAAGGATGGAGAATCTGAAGCCCTCTATATGATCCAAATTAGATCCAGCAGTTCCAGTCCTGGGAATTATGATACAGCCATTTTTGAAAGGCCACTGGTACTCTGGGAGCCTGTGAAAGGGATCTTGTCATTAACCATAAAAGTTAGACTGAGATCTGCAAGAGTACATAAGATAGTATTGTAGTATTTGCATTTGAAATAGTTTATTGGAATATTTAATAAAATATTAATGTTTAATAATGATAGATTTCAATATTTAATAAAATATTAAGGAGAATGTGTAAAATGATTAATGTTTAGTTGTAGTTTAATTCGTTATTGTCTTAATGTTATTATAAACTTAGTATTTTATTTTCCTATTCTAAAATAATGTACTAATCAGAATTAGAATTAGAATGGAAATTATATATTTAACTATACTATAAGTTTATTATTCTTTTATTTTAAGATCTAATATGTAGAATGTACTATGCAGAATCAGGATGGAAATTATGTATTATTTTAAGTTTTACTTTAGGGGAAGGCGTCACACTTTAAAAGTGATTACAGGGGAAATTTTTTGCTAAAGAGAAGAGATAAATAGATGATTGGAAAAGAACGGACGAAAGATAAAAGCATAATGATTTTGAAATAAGATGAAATAAATAAAACATAATTAAGAGACTGAAAAGATGGAAGAAGTTATATAGAAAATATAAAATGGTTAATAAGATATGAATGGTATATAAGGTAAGCATGAATTTGATTTAGGTCTATTAAAAAAGATGTAACCCGGGGCTAAGCCACTTTTCAAAAGAAGTTTTATGTTTTATGTTTTGTGTTTTGATTAGTTATGTTTGATTGCAAATTAATAAAACCTTGGAGGAATGAAACTAAAGGGAGAGAAATTTGGAAAGGACATGTATAAATGACAATTAAGGAGGTTTTATTTTTTTTATGTCTTGTTTTATGTTATGTATTTTGTGTGCTTATGACTGATTGAGAATTACTAAAACTTTGATAGAAAGAAATATAATTGAACAAAAGTGAAGGGAGAAATAATGAGAAATTTGGAAAAGATATATATGTGTAAATGGAAATGTGATAATGTGGAACTCTGTTTTAAAAAATAATGTTTTATTTGCCTTGTTAAAATTTATAAGTAATTCTTAGAAAGGAGGTTTTTATACTTTTATGTTTTATGCTTTGTTTGTCTTTAAAAAACAATAAAACTTGTTCTTAAAAAAAAGTTAGACTGAGATAAATTATGGAAGGCTGATTATAGGGAGTAGAAAGAAGGGTTAGGATTAGAGTTAGCGCTGTCCACCAAAGGGAGGGATTATAGGCACTTCTAGAGGGGTTGAGGAAATAACGACTTTACCCTCTCTCCCCATCCTAGTTTTGGTTGTACTGTATGTATAATCCAGTTCTTCTCAGCTTTGGCATATAAATATATGCAGACATCCACTCCCAGAATTCTCCAACCAGAATGCTGGCTAGGGAATTCAGGGAATTGAAATCAACATATTTTAAAGTTGTCAAGTTTGAAAAAAACTAATATAATCTTACATTATTCTCCATTTGTTTGCTTATTAACCTATTCTGAATCTATTTGAAAAGCAGGGCTACAGATGTCCACCATAAGAAAATAATGCTCTGTTTCCCATTTAGAGCGTCTGCCCACAGGCCGCATTCTCAATACACGAGCCATGAAGGAGATGTACCGCAGTTACGTGGAAATGCTGGTCAGCACTGCCCTTGACCCAGACATGATCCAAGCTCTTGAAGACACAAACGGTGCGCATTCTTGTGTAGAGGTGCTTAGACGGGCTCATGGGCCGCCTTGAAATGCCACCGGCTTTTGTTTCCACAGGCCATTCTTTAGAACTATGTAGCCCCTTCACTTTGCTGGGATCCCTCGTGGTTTTTTTTTCTTGATTGTGGCTAGCCTTCTGGAAATATAAAAGCTTTTTGTTCCGTAGCTATTCTTGGCTTATGAAATTCCTGGGGCCAGAATTGGCCGAGTGTATACAGCCTTGTTCTATCTTGCCATTATAAGAACTAGAAATATACTGTTTTGTTTTTTTAAAAAGAAACTAAACATCTCCACATTCTTTTTAAGAGGCGTGATTTGCAAAATGCCATATAACTTCCCAGCGTTAATCGGTTGTGACTAGGGAACACCACTGAACGTTTCATTATACTCCTTTCTGGCAGTCATTTGTATTACACAAAGATATGAAGAGCTGGTTGGAGGAGGGGATTCTCAAATTTTGTAATCCCACAGCATTTAAAATGAGAAATGAAATAATGTGTAAAACTAAATAAAAAGTAAATAATAAAGAAAACTCTCCTTGTAATTGGCAGATGTCTTTGACAGATGTCAAGTGCTTTGGGTTTAACCATTGTTCAAAAAGCTCTCTAGTGTTCATTCCTTGCTTTGCATATGCAAATTTTATGCTTCTCCAGGCGAAGCAGGAGTGAGTTTTAACAGTGCTTCAGTTTTGCCTGCTGAAGCCTAATAAACTCCCCTCCTGCCAAAAAGTGCCTGAATTGTTTTCTTAGGGCTAGAGTAGTCTTTAAACAAATGCTTATTCATAACATGTAGCATTTTGGAAAATCTGGTCCTGCCTGAAAAATTCCAACCTCTTTGTGGCATTTGAAACCTTGTTATCTTCCTTTCACTTGCTTATCTAGAACTCAGTCCATTGCAGCTGGGTTTCCTTAGTGCAGGACACTGGCTGCCTATGTCCTGTATTGCAAGTTTCCTGTCCCTGCCCATCCTGGATGGTTTTTTTTTCTTTCTTTCTTTTTTTTTGATGACCTTTGCCATCTGTTTTGACAATCTTATCCCAGATGAACTTTATCTCCCGCCCATGAGGAAAATTGATGGGATTTTGAACGATCATAAGAAAAAGGTGCTGAAGAGAGTGTCCCTGAATCCATCTCAACAGGTACAGAAAGAGAGCAGTAGTAGACTCTGCTGTTCTCCAAAGACTGATTTTTGAAAAAGAGTATTTATTTTAAGTATATATTTTGCTTTGTTGCCAAGATTTGGCTCACATATTTCCTTCTCATTCGCCATCACAACAACAGTGGGGAGCAAGGAGAGGCCTTGAAGACCAAAATGTTTATAACATATTCAGGAAGATTAAGAATCCAAGCCCTTGACTAGCAGCCCAGAGGGACTGCTGAATCCTGCTCTATATATAATTATAAAAACCACGTTTGAAATGAGACTCAATGCTGCCTTGGACATTTCAGCTGCACTAGCCATCTAAATGGCTTTGCAGTATGATCATCAATTCATAAATCGGCAGCTTTTTCAGGTGGGGTTGATATTATTCAATTATATATGTGTCAGGATTCCAGCAGTCAACTCATAAAACATTTCTATGGTCTTTTTAGAGTTGGTAGGCATGCCAGAAATTTACATTGGCATTTTTTAAGAAATTGGAGTGAAATTCCGCATTAATTCATTGGACAAGATTTCAGTTATCCTATCTTACAAAAATCTCAATGAAATTTACTGTACGTCATGAATTTCAGGCATACTGGGGGGAGGGTGGATTTTATTATGAAGATCTATTGATGGTATTTAGAATTACTTTGCTAGCCAGTTCTTTAATATTTTTTATTTATAGTGTACTCTTAGCCATAGTGATTTTTTACAAAATATTACCATAAACAGGAGAGATTGATTATTCCATCTTTTTTGTGTATTAGTAATATATAGTGAAAGTCATATTTAACTTTGCATGTATCCTATTGGGAGGGTAATTTATACATGCAACTGCTAAATTATCTATTAGCAACTGCTGCAATTAACGTCCGTTAGGAAACTTTGCAACCAATCATCACATTTATGACCTTTGCAAGTCTGAAGCAAAGGAAAGCTGAAATAATCTCATGATCATAGGTTTCACTTAGCAACCATGTTACTTAACAGTCAGGTTGCAAGTCCAAATTGTGGTTGCTAAACGAGGGCTACCTGTATGCCTTGTTGGAATGATCACACCTGAGCTGGCTAAGAAAAGCTATTTCTCCCCATTCTGCTTAAAACGGTTTGTGAAACAAGATCTTCAAATACTGGGGGGAAAGAGGTTTCTTCAGTGTCACATTGCCCAGGCTATGGACATTCAGTGCATATTGGATTGAGAGCATTACATGATTTTCAGGATGTTGTACTATGGTTGGCTGCTTTAGTAGCCTTAAGTTCAATTTTTCTAATAAATGAGCATTCTGTTTAATAATGATGCTCCTATCCGTTTCAAGAAAAGTCCTATGTTATATAGAGAGCAGTAGTTCCCCCTTTACCTCTAATTTGTTGTCTCTGAAGTCTTTCCAATGAACTACCCAACTCTATTATTTGAGGATGTCGCCATTCCTATACATTTTTAAATATATGATTTGTCTAATTCCTAAAATCCTGGGGTTTTGTAACAATTGAAAATGGAAATAAATGACCCGACAGATGGAGATTATGAAAACGCTTCTTCTTCTCATACATTTCTTCTCCATTCAGGAGGCACTCCACATGTTCCCCCAACTCCATGCTGAGACATGTGATACCACAGTTAAGTTGCGACCAGGTGGTGAACCTTACAACCGCAAGACTCTCAACAAACTCAAGAAGAATGTATCCAAACCACAGGTAAGTGTTCCAGATTAAGATGGTGGGCAGGCTCTGGTAAACTTACTCGTTTTCATCGATTACTTTTGTCTCCTTTCCATCAGAGAGCTCAAGGTAAGAAAAATGTGCTCATCTTCTATACACCCACAAATTACAAGGTGAACAATAGATCCATTTGGGAATTAAAGAGAATTTCATGGCTGAGGAGTGATTTGAATGTGATTACTGTCAGTTTTTTGTGGTGGTCCAAACAAGAAAGATACCCAGGCATATCTATATTTGACACCAACTTGTTTAGCTTCACCTGCCTTCTGTTGAATTTAGGCAATCAACTATTTTTCTGGTGCTTGAGTACCAAAAAACAAGAAAATATTCTGAAAGTGCTTCATTCCAAAAGGAGATTATCTCTTTCTAGAAGTCTGTGGGGAAAAATGATACATTGTCACATGACTGTGGTATAAGTGCTTTGTTATTATTCCAAGCACTGTTTCCTGAGCTTATTATCCTAAGAAGAAAGGCTAGAACCATTGAAAACAATCTTGTCTGAGGCCCAACTCCATCAGTCAGTCAATCTTATCAAAAGCCCCTAAGAGAACAATTAAAAATTAACTTCACCCAACACCTAGCTCCTGGGGCAAATCATCATCATCATCATTCTGTCCACTGAAAGATGAAGGCCTTTTCTGCATATTTCCAACCAGTATGGTTTTAAGCTTCCCTTTGCCAGCTGAGCCCGCAATACTTGCTGATGTCATTGATCCATCTTGTTTTAGGTCTGTTTTGTGGACGCTTTTTATCAAGTCATTGTCAGTTCTGAGGCTGATGGATGTACTCGTTATCATTAGTTTCATCTTCTTTATATTTAATTTTAATCCCATTTCTTCTACTGTGCTCTTTCACTATTTACACTGGGACTTGCAAGTCCTTTGCACTTGGGCTTACAGGGTAGTGTCCTTAGCATAATGCAAGTTATTGACATTTCTTTCTCCAGTTTTAAAACCATGCTCATCTACTGCGAATTCCCTTAATATATACTCAGCATAAAGGTTAAACAAATAAGAGAGCGTATGCAACCTTGTCAAATCCCTTTATAAACGTGGAGCCAGTTTATTTCGCCATGTTTTGTCTATACCTTCGAGATGCCTCTCTCTTACCCTGTGTTCATTAATTTCCACTCCCAACTTCCTGCACCTGCCTATCTCCCTTCTATCACTGACCTGCGACCCACTGCCACTGCTACCCTTGCTGCTCCCCACTGGCACCAGCTGACCTTAACTGTCTTCTTCACTGTTGCTGAGATGCACCCAGACAATGGTGCCGATAGTCCTTCGAGAGGCTGCCACAAAACTACGAGACCTTGGGCGTGCCTTGTTAGCAGTGGAAGGAAGAAGGCTGAGGGTAGTGTGGGGTGCCAGGATGGCAGAATGCAGGGCAGTCCAAAGGGCAGGGATGGGGGAGAGATAGGGAAAAGTTGAAACATTGTAAAATTGAACTTTACAAGGGCATTTTTCATCTCTTCCTCTGGATCCGGCATTCTGAAATAGCATTGTCCATTAAAGATCTGATTTTGCAGCTTCGTTCCTCTAACTCATTCTCCTTCATAGAAAGATCAGGCCCATTTATTTGCCCTATCAAAGTTCCAGGTATTGAGATGAGAATGGATCCATTCAACAGGCATCAAAGGATGTTAACTTTCTTAGTTTAACAAAGCTGAAAAGAGAAGGTGAGGGCTGGTAAAAACTTCCTAGATTTTTAAAAATTAATCATTGAGACAAAATATTGAATATACAACCTTAGCAGTTTATGGCTAATGTAAAGTTGCTGAGAAATGCAACAAGGTAGTTTCCCTTCACACTTTGTCCTTACTGTTGACAGGAATTCAGTGTGGAAGTGGAGAAGTCCTTTTTCTATACTCTGTACCATTCCCTTCACCACTACAAATACCATACCTTTCTGCGTTGCAAAGATGAGGTAAGAAAAGCCCTATTTGGGTTTGCAAGTTGTTTGTTAGATTTATATCCTGTCTTTTCATTCAGGAGCTCAAGGCAAGCATGCATAGTTCCTCTCATTTTTTTTCCACGACTCTGGGACATAGGTTTTGCTAAGGAAGAGTGCATGGCCAAAAGTACGATTCGGTGATTTTTATCAATGCCAGTGGTGTTCAAGTGGTACTCTAGATGTTTTGTGATTGCACCCAGGATGCCTATTACTATTGGGAGTATTTTTGCTCTCTTTTGCCCCAGTTGTTCTACTTTTGTTTGAAGGTTTTCGTGTTTTATTATTTTCTCCAGTTTTTTTCTCTCTTCTATTCTGCTGTCTCCAGAACTACAATATCCACTATCTAGACTATTTTGTCTTTCTTATCAATGGGTGTTAAGTCTGGGCTATTAGTAGCTGGTGCTTATCTGTGCGGATTTCTGATGTCCCAGAACACTTTTAGTATCTTCATTTTATTATTAAAGAAATTTGACATTTTAACCCAATTGTTGCAACCTTCTCAAGGGCTTAGGGTAGGTCTGGGGCACGTGTTGTTTAATTTGTTAAAGTTATCATGACACAAACTAAACTGTTCCAAGTAAAGCCGCCCTTTGCAATTGTTTGATGTTGATTTTATTAAGGCTAATGGTGGTCAGAGTCACCTAATTTTAACTGACTCTCAGTGGCTCACAACAATAAAATAAAATAGAAAAAAAGACTGAAAAAAATACAAAAATAAATTAAAAATAATCACAATATGGATGTTCTTAAATGAAGACCTCTTCCTCTACATCTCCATCAAAATCATTTCTTTTTTAAGAAAATCCATATTGTGGTTATTTATTTATTTCTTTTAGCTATTTTCGTACTTCATGACTCATTTTTTTTAACCTTTTCATTTCTCTTTTCTAGACAACGGCAATTGAGGGTCAAGACGAAGATTTGGGCCAGGAGGAGGTGGTGCAGCAGTGCATGCGCAACCAGCCATGGTTGGAGAAACTCTTTGACTCCTTCAGTGAGTTGCTGACTCAGGCGCAAAGCAAATGTGCGTGACACCGTCATCAGAGCTACGCCCCTGGAGGGGCCGCCTAACGCCTGTCCCTCTGCAGAGCCAGAGCAGGAAGTGGGGAGAGGAAAGTCGAGGGGTACCATTACAGGCAACGAGTTCAGACTCAGCTCTCACCACCACCACCACTCCCCCTTCTCCTTGGGGGTTTCTTTCTTCCTTAATCAGGACACAGGACAGGCCTCTGCTATGGTGGTGGAAGGTGGAGGTTTGCTATGGCAGACAGGACACGTTGAAGAGGGTTCTCATCAAATAATTGGATGGTTGGAACACCCTTTTCCCTTTTGCCCTGGCTGTACAGAGAAATATTATTTATATATATAAATGTATAAATATCTAATTGAACAGCCTTGCTCCCTGCTCAGGAGGGGATTGAGAATAGGGGAACTCTTAAGGAAAGTCATAGGAATGGTAGTGTGGTGTGATTTAGAGTCGAAAGGCTTCTTGGTTTCTCACCGTGGAGTGAGTTGACAGTAGTAAGATTGGTGAAAAGAGAAGGACCAGGTTCTCCTGGAGTTCTACCCTCCATCTCTTCCATCAAGAACTTTACTTCTCCTTAGGGAGAGTTGAGAATTGAGCGTGGGGAGGTGGTGCATTGGCCACCCTTTATACAGTGTCTAGCTTCTTTTATCCATAGTCTAATCAGGAAGTATGACCCCTATTCTCCAACAACTCTAATTCCATCTCTGCCAAATAACGGTTGTTTGGAGGGAAGGGAAGCCATCCATCCGTACACTAATAGCGATCACTTCTATTTTTGCTTCTAATAGGAATATTTATTGCCAAGCTCCTTGTTCCCAATTATAATTGGTAGCACCAATTTTCTCTCTTTCTGGAGAAACCTCCCTTTCCCTCCCTTTGTGTTTTCATGGGGCAATTGCTGCTGGAAGACTCACTTTTTTGCCATTGAATTGGGAATTCTAGCTCATTTGGGTATGTGGAACTTTCCCTACACTTTCTGAATAGAGAGCAGTATACGGGCAGGGGAGAGCCTTGCGACATCCACAGCAACCTGCCTAGACTGTAGCAAAACTTACGAAATTCCCCTCCTCTCCCCCAGATTTCACAATAAGCCCCCCTTGAATCATGGGAGGAATTGTACAAAGGACTTTAGATAAGTCCCTTCCCCAGTGGTAGATCTGCACTTCTTTGAGGGAGGGATAATTTTATTCCCCCATTTTCCCCATATTACAGTGTCTGAGAAGGCAGGATTCTCCTCCCTCCTCCCTGCACCTGTATATACTGTATAGGATAAAAAAAAAAGTCTATGTATCATATTGTATTTGACTAACTTGAACTTAATGATGCGCAGGAGTCTCTCTCTCTCTCTCTCTCTCTCTCTCTCTCTCTCTCTCTCTCTCT